>CACVKI010145354.1:11059-29825 GCA_902732785.1 Trichogramma evanescens | reverse complement strand
ATCGTGAAAAAATTCGATAAAAATTATATATCAAAAAATAGAAGAACGTTGGCTATTGATTCCACAGACAGAAATAATTTATGATTGAAACTGTGTTGTGAACAAATTAAAAAAGATGATATTAATATTTCCAAATTATTTTCAAGTTAAAAAAAAAGTATGAGGAAGCTACTTGCCAATACATTGGCAGCGGTTTTTTCTTTGCGTATGTATTATATCGTCGTTGATGTACTTACTTGTCGAGGGCGCGAACTCGCAGGATGAGCGGCTGGACTCTGGCCTGAGACGAGGACGAGGCGTCGCGACGCACTCGATCGCGATGTCGTCGCAGCACGGCCGCATCGTACCAAGCCGGCTCGTAGTTGCGCACGTACGAGTTGCGAATTATTCCTGCAAATTGATAATAAAATATTCGGTGTTATTGTTGCTTTAGATTTGTTATTTATTAATTTGCGAATATATCTCGTTAGAAATGTTCAATATTTATAAAATATTGGAGTATCTTTATTTGTAAATCTGCAAGTGGCAAAGTATAAATACTTGTATAAATCAAAGCAAGATTTCAATACCACCTGAACACACCACTAACTAAAACACGTCAATTTCTAAATTTTTCAAGTATTACATATCTGAACTTGAGCACAAACAGGTGAGCGATGGTGATTCGTCGCGAAACGAGAGACGACAGCCGATATAAGCTCGACGTTCTCTCTTCATTCTCTCGCTCTCGCACGCGCGCAAGGGAAATTGCGATTCTCTTACCCCCCCATGCCTGTCAGAGCTATATGCTCGCGTACCGATGCCGCTGCTGCTGCTGCTGCTCTTCTGCGAGTGCAGCTCTCATATTTCATAAGTTGCGCCTCGGATTTCTCATCTCTCAAATTTTAGCATCTCGCTAAAAGAAAGTTTAATTAAACTATGAAGTGTGCACCGTAGCAGCAGCCAGCTAGCTATAGCTTCAGCGCCGCGCGGCGGTATCCTTTTCGCGGGATGCAGCGCGCGCAAACGCACACGTATAAGTATACACGCAGCAGTGGCAGCAAAGGCATTAAAGATGAAACTCGCGCATCGCATTGTCCTATATACAGTCAGCTGTATAATAACGTACGGAATGTAAATATATCCCGCGCGTTACATATATATACGGCGCAAGGAAGCGATGAAGTTTAACGCTCGAACTCGTCACGCGCGGCAATACGTACCATCAACGAAAGACACATAAATAAAGTTTCCACGCGCGCTTGTAATTCTCTTTTCCATTGCGTATAAGAAGAGAAAGCGCCGATGGATCACAGCGTCGTCGTCGTCGTCGTCGTCGCTCCGAACAGAATGAGATGAAAACTAATTTGAAGCGCAAAAGAGAGGAATAAAAAAGGAAGGAAGGAAAATCGTATCCCAGCGCATATCGAGTCTCGACGCTCGCTCGCATAGTAGAAAATTAAATAGGCAATCTGCTCGCTCGTCAGCTATTAATTTCGCGCAAATAGTCGCCGTCGCTCTCTCCGATATAAGAGTCAAAGTCAATAAAATCTATTTTTCAGGTTCGCTTGCTCGCAACGAGGCAAAAGTCCGCTTATATACATTCGCCCCGCATCAAAACGGCCGTGCACTTTATCGACTGCCACTGCTGCTGCATCGGGTACACATAGGACGACGAGCGAATTGCTTTGTAAAACCTTAATTAAATGTGATAAATGAACCACTCCGGGGGAAAATGCCTTACTTCCTCGTTGAAGAGCTCTCGATAGACGTCTTTTCATCGTCGTCGTGGCACGTTTTTCGGGATGCAAGTTTGCGCGCGGCGCGACACGATAAGCTCACTGCATCGATTTCACTAAATTAACAGCTCAGCGACCTATTTGCCCAGCGTCGCGAGCTCCCAAAAAGCCCATTAAAAATGTCACTCGTGAGATTACACGCGCCAAATAAATGTCTCTCAAACACGCCGCGCGATGAAAAAAGTTCTTTGCGAGTGATTGCAAATAAAAAAAATCAGCTAGAGCTTTATTATGTAGCAGCTGCTGCGCTTTTTCGACAGCAATTATGTCCTGAATAAACAATTAAGCGAATACGCTTTCATAAATCACGCGCAGTACGACATGATGTTTCATCGCGCGAGAGCGGGGTAAATCATGCGTGACACGCGCGTGTACAATCGATTCGACATTTTTTACGACGAAAAAGAAAATTAAATTAAAAATATTTGTGCTGCCGATATTGTTGTACGCGCGCGATTGACAATGGACCACTGTCTCTCGCTCTTTCTCTCTCTCTCTCAGCTGCAAGAGTTAATCGCAATTCATGAATTTCAATTTCATGGGTGTGGCATGCGCGGGTAAAAGGCACAGTAACAACAAGCTGCTGTAAAGTAAAGAAGAAAAAACAAAAAAAAAACAATTTCATCGAGCCATGATTACACGCGCGGCGGGCGCAGGGAGGCAAAAAAGGCGGGGATCAATGGAAAACTTGTCGAGGCTTATCGGGCTACGAGCTTCCGCGTAGAAAAACCGGTTTTTTTTTCTCTTCTACGTTCCAAAGCTCGATTCGAGATATATATATATATATATGCGCTGAACTGGTCGCGGCTGCCGTTGCTTCGAAGTATACGCAGAGGTACACACATGCGCGCGTACAGGCAGGCACATAATTATATCTATTATGAGCTCGACTACTGCGAACCCCGCGCGCGTGCATACAGCATTTGTATGTCTGTATAGGTGCTATCCGTGCGAGCGCGATGCTGAGCTGAGTGATACGTACCCTTTCGCTCCAGACACTTTTTTGGATTCTAAGAGTGGGCCTTATTTTTCGATTGCAACGATTAAAAAAAGCCGAAAAATTGGCGATTTTCAAGATATCTAGCTCTGAATATTCGATAACGTTTATCCGGGTGAAAATAGAAAATTTCGAAAATTGGATACTTTTACAACGAACTAGAAATTGACAGCGCCGCCGAATCAGCTGTTGATGATATTGGAAACCAAACGATGACGCAGCCCCTCTGTCAACTTACCGATCTTGCCTCGGTTCTCGCTGGAAAATATATCGAGAGCAAAGAGGCGCTGCGGTAGTGTTTAGTTTCCAATTAGAGCAACCGTCGTTGGCCCACGAAAGAGATGGAAAATTAACAAGCTCCTTACTTCGTACAGTTCTCTCGGCTTTTATACACACACCATCGTGAGAAGAAGCAGTGGGCTTACATTCGTCTAACAAATCTCTCGCTGAATATTGCACACTACAGCCGTATCATGGCTTCAAAAGCGAAAAAACGAAAAATGGTGGGTTTGAAAGAATTGTACATAATTCATTTATTGTTTTGAGATGGTTTTGGAGTAAGCAGTTCAGAAATATCATACACGCATCTAAGTCTTGAAAAATGAAAACCTCATTTTCTGAATAATCGTCATTTAGTTTAGTTTGTCAACAAGAGTTTTCAAGAGTAGTTCAGTGTAAAATAACAACTTCATGATATTCATTTACTTTAATATGCATCTTATTGTTTCTTTATTATTTTGTGGCAAACCAACGGATTCTTCATTATAACTGTTGAACTCTTTTTGCAATATTTTGATGTGACACGAAAGCGGAACTTAGTAAACCATGCTCTCTTTACGATCACCGTTGAATTTTCAACACTTACTGTCAGTGGCCGTACAAGATCACAGGGTAAGCCCCGCCTTCGTCTCGCATCCCAATTATGTTCTATCATGCCGAATGGACCGAAGGACCGTTACGTGCTGTCGTAGTCTCGCTTTCGTATAAGATGACGAGTCAATAGCACCAAGTTGCGTACGATTCTCCGATTTGATCGCGTTATCAGAAAAATTTTAATGCTCACGCTCGATGAATTGTACTCCATCTGCATTGTCCAATGACCAATCACAACACGTGTACTTCGATAACACAAGCAAAGCATCGCTTTGACGTGAGAAGCGAGAGGGATAAATACGGCCGTCTAATAGACAAACTAGTTCTATAATGAAAATATTAGAATGGCTATTAAAATTGCCTTATTAACTCTTTTTTCGTTACTTGATAATAAAAGTTAATTTGTCGCGCACTGATGAAAATTCAAACATTGGGGTAATTTCGTTTTTAATTTTATTACAGATGGAGACCATCAAATTGAAAAGTTCTGATGGAGTGATTTGCGAGGTGGACTCAGAAGCGATTACAAAATACTCTGAAACGATCAGAGTAATGATTGAACTTCACAATGATGATGATAAGCCTCTTGTTTTTCCACTTATTGAGTCTTCTGTTTTAAAATTGGTTATTGACTGGGTCATTCAACATAAAGATGATCCTGAGGATGATAAGGATGATGTTAAGGATGATAAAGATGATGCTCAGGGTGATGAAAACCAAATAAAAATGACGCCTTGGGACGCTGAATTTTTAAAGGTATTTGAACAATATTTTTTAGCCGCACAAAAAAAGTGAACAATTAAAACTTAAAAATTTAATTAAAAATCTAACGAGTAAAAAGTCATATTTTTCTTGCTTTACTGAAGAATTTTACTGAAAAAAAATTCGATCATATTATCAAGAATTCTCTTGGGGTTGCGGCAAGAGTCGAAAAATTCTTGACGCTACCCCTACGCGTTTTTACTTCAAATGCGTCAGAATCAATCTGTGCGATGCTTGAGAGCATCGAGGTTTTAGTATCGATTCTAATGTACTCTACTCTACTCTAGAACAATACCCATATTCTTAAGTGTCATTATGACGTATTTAAAGTAAAAACGCATACGGACATCGGCAAGAATTGTTCGGTTCTTCAAACCCGAGCAAATTTTTGATAATATGATCCAAATTTTATCAGCGTTCCTTGAAACAACATCGGTATATTTATTCATGGAGTAAAGTTCAAAAATGAACTACGACTGACATCTAAGGACTTGATTTTATAGAAAATAGCCATTACAGTAACAAATCATGAGTTTTAAATTTCAATTTTTTTTTCAATAATTATGTGCTCTCTTTGTGATTTCATCGACATTTTTATATTTTTTTATAATATTACAGGTTGATTTACCAGTTTTGATGGAACTTTGCAACGCAGCAAATTTCTTAAATGTGGAAAGATTGTTACTTCTTTCGGCTCAAGCGATAAAAAACACTTTTCAGGAAAAAGAGCCTAACGAAATAAGGGCTATTTTTGACGCAGTAAAACATGGCTTTTAATGATGCTTAAGGAGTGCTAAACAAAGCGAAATCGTCTTCCTTTCAGCTTTATTTTTTTTTCCATATACTATGTGTTGTTTCTAAAAAACGGTTTGACCAATCGTTATGAAAATTTCGAGAGTTGTTTAGGCTAGGCGAATGAAGATCTGATTACTATTATGACCTCCACTATATAGTTACTTATTGTATTAATATTATTAAAAACATGTACTTTTTAATAATGAACTGATGTATTATATAATCGTAAGCACTCTATCGATGTTATTCTTTTTAATTTTTTTTGTCCGAGATTCGTTCACCATAAATAATTTTTTTACCTTCTCACTATCATTGACGAGGTTACATGAAAAGATTTCTACGAAGAGTTAACAATTTTTGTGATAATCAACTTGCAAGATTATACCAGTATATTCAAGCACACGCATACAAATAGATCGATTTTTAGTCTAATTTTTCCCAATAGGACAATCAACTGGCACTGCATAATAAAACAAATAGAATCAAAGAGAATCCGAATCTTCGCGTCAGGTTTTCGCTAGACGCCATACGTCGCACACAGTCTCTCTCTATCTATCGACAGACAGCGCGCGAGAGGTTTGGGATTCACGAGGCTCACCCACACCGGCTGCGATTCACGTAGATGAAAGGTATTATATATAAAAGCCGCCTATGCGCCGAGTGCGCGATATTTAGAATCGCGAGCACGCATCGCATCGTTCCATTATGTTGCTACACATACGCACTCGGCGTATACGCATATCGTACATACGTCTCGGCTTTTCGCAGCAACCCACAGACCATAACGGCTACGAACATGTATATATACACTACAGTATACGTATTCATGTGAGTGCACATACATAATGCTCACCGGTCCATGTAGAGCCTCGATATATGTATATAGAAGCGCAATCGAGGCGAGAAAAACGCCAACGCGTTTCCCGTTATCGGTGACGCGCTCTAGTAGTTAGCGCAACTCCGGCTTATACACATACACATAGCACATAGCTATACATACTACGAGGTATATAACTGAATCTCGAGAGATGGCCTGTAAGGTGCGGACGTAAGCATCTCAGCATTTATACGAGAGATAGATTGAGAGACAGAAAGAAAGAGAAGGAGAAAAAAAGTGACCCCCGTGCGCGCGAATTTGCTTACTCGACTCTCGTTGCGATTTTCGTACTACGGCGTATATGTATAAATCACGACGAGAGCCTCGACGCGACGTGGCGACGAAATCCGTTTGAGAGCATGACATTTTTTCAACGAAAATGTTCATTTTTAATATATCTGATTGACCGGTTTAAGTATGAGCTATTCTCGTGGATGTTCCCGAATTTGCTTTGGTATACGATTTTTTTACAATTCATTTGTTCGTTTAAAATTGCGAGAAAAAAAAATGAAAAACATTTGAAAATTATTAGTACTCAAAATCATTGTGTTACCTGTCGCGTGACAAGTATTAGCGTTAATATAATTGAAGGCTATTCACTACAAACATCAACAATACTTGATTTAAATCCCTGAGTAGAAGGATACAATCAGATAGAGCATTGAGTCATTGAAAATTACAAAAATGCTTATGCAAAAATGCTTAGTTTCGTCTAACATGAATAATTTTACTTGAACAGGCCATCAACCTTCGATAACCGCTAATTAAATCTATTGATATTTTGTATAATTAAACTTTTAATTAAAATAGTTGTTCTTGCAAATGTAAATATACTCGTATGATAGTGCATCGTTGAATCAAAGCCGTTTTAATTACTTTTGACTGAAAAACTATGCTAATACTATCTCGAAGCGTTAGAAACTTGTGAATAACAAAAAAAAAAAAAAAAATTGGCAAGAATTCGGTCGCCGATTCGTTCGATAGTCGAATCTACTGCAACGATACAAGCACACATTTCTAGATCATTGAAAATTCGGTCGAGTATGTGTACACGATGATCGTCCCACGCGGTTTTTAACGGAGTCGCGCGAGCTCGGAGCTCCGAGCTGCGAGTATACTCTAACATCTACATGGCTTTTACTATATATATATATACCAAACGAAGGCGCAAGAAAAAGGAGCTACAAGGAGAATTAGCGATACATATGTGTATAAAAATATCGCGTGGGATAACAACCATGCGCGGCATACGTCGCAGCGGCAGCAGCAACAGCAATGCATTTTATATAGGCTACGGAGAACCGTGAGCTGCTGCATATAATAGGCGATCTATGGCGCTGCGATATGTTGCACGACACGACACGACACACTACTATATATGCACTAGCTGCACTGCTCTAGGTGCACGCAGAACTTGGCCTCTGCCGTGCGAGAGATTGCCTCGTACTCGCGCGCGCGTGTCCCATATTACATATAAATCGGAAATAAAGCTAATTGCCGCCAACCCGTACCGTACGATATATAAGTGTACCAAACATGTGTGTTCACGGAGGCTAGATGATAAATATTGTGTGTATACCTACGTACGCGAGCCTGTATACAATGTGTCGTTTTGTGTGCCGCGCGCAGCAGTATTAGCAGCAACGGCATCGCCTGGCGTACACTGAATCTCGGCTATGCTCGTATGCGGGTGAAAACACACTTGGACACTTTTTTTTCTTCTCTCTCTCTCTCTCTCTCTCTCTCTCTCTCTCTTTCTCTTATTTGTGAACTCAATCTCATGATTTATTTTGTCGACAAATCGCGTAACTGTGCATCGAGGCCCTAATTGCGTTTCCTTTAAAATATATACACGGAGAATAATTGGATGGAAGAGATCCGAGTTTATAACTGTTTATTCAATTTTGAAAATAAAAATTAAGAATTTTAGAGATCATAGCATAACGATAGTTAATCCTTTACTAGGACTTTTCTCTATCGGAAAGAAATATGCCATTTAATGGTCACTGCTCGAACTAAGACAAAACGAGACAGTGAGCACATATCAAATTAGAATTAGGAATAATGGGTTCATTTTTTACAACCCTGCTGGCAATTGAATGTAAAAAATAAGAATATCAAAATCGAAACTAGTACAAAATTATGCAGATAGAACACGAATCTTGATGGCCAAAGCAATTTTCCAGTAATTATTAAAACGATCTTAATGTTAAAAGTTTTCACTTGCTTAAAACATTCGTCATGAACGATTGAGCTACTCAAAATTTTAACTGCATCCGTGTTTATCGGTTCGACTAATTTGTATCTATGATCCATGTAATTCACTCAATAACAAGTTTAATTTCGAACAATATAATTTTTCAGTGGAAGTTG
The DNA here is from genome assembly GCA_902732785.1 of Trichogramma evanescens. Lineage (NCBI taxonomy): Eukaryota > Metazoa > Arthropoda > Insecta > Hymenoptera > Trichogrammatidae > Trichogramma > Trichogramma evanescens. The sequence continues at coordinate 21,370 of CACVKI010145354.1, read as the reverse complement.
AAACAAGTTTCTAAAACAAATTGAAGTTAAAATGACTATTAATCAAACGGTTTGCAACAAACCGTATTTTTAAGTCTTTCGCACACTTCGCTAGTAATGATTTATCTAAAAAGTCTAATGGAGCTGCCTTCATCGCGGTTTAAAGTGCAGTGTTACTTTACTCAAGAGCATGACTCATCTGGTCAAGTTCGTCTATTTGTGAAAGATGGTAATTAGTTCATAGCACTAAAATCAATGTAGCAAACTAAACAACGAATTTAGTACTCTGCTAAAACTAATTAAAATTTACGAAACGTTGGTACATTAGTCATTCAACTGAAATATTAGTTTCAATATGATTAAAAAATAATCGTTAATCATTTATTATTGATACTATACTAAATTTCTTATCATTCCATTTGAAAAATTTAAGATTTAAATCTAACAAAAGGCCACGATTTCTTTCTCAATTTATTTTACTATCGCCTTAAAATTACTCAACAAATATTGCAACTTGAAAAAAAATTTTAATCCGATATAATAAACTACAGTTGAAATGTTTGTGTAATATTTTTTTTCAGTTCAGTCAAGATTTATTCAAATCTACATGGTTAATGCGTCAATTATTGTTTATGTATTTAGTAGCAAACGCAAACGCAAACGCAAACGCAAACGCAAACGCAAACGCAAACGCAAACGCGCGTAATAAAAATATTACGCACCAATATACCAAAGTCTATGCAATTAATGGAAAATAGGTGCAATACGAGTAAGCCGATAATTTACTCGCACCGCAGTCGAATTATGTATTGCATCAAAATTGAACGATCGAACTGTGTTAATGGCCTCTGCTTTTAATACTAATAATATCACTCGTGCGCCGCGAGCGATGTATCATTTTTGTTTTTGTTTATAAAAAATGTTCTGGAACGAAAACAAAAAGCTTATATACGATATTATAATACAAAGCGAGCATCCGAGCGAAATTGGTCGAGATGCATCTCGCGCTTCGTTCTACATGGCTGTCGGTGCATGCGGCATGAAGCAGACAAAACAAAAAGAATAAGACAACAACACGAAGAAAGAAAAAACGGAGATGCAAAAATTACATCTGCGCGCGGGGGTAAGGCTGCCGCCGTGCGCGCACACCTCATGAATCACAGTCAGATCAAGGAATCCAATTCAACTCGTGACAAATGAAATAGAGGTGCCTGTCGTTAGAATCTCGAGACAACAACAACAACGCGCACTGCACTGCACTGCACTACAATGCACTCACTCACTCACTCACTCACATACACGCGAGACTCGAGACTCGTTCCGTCATAGTCTGACTATACGTATTATCCGTAAGTGTCGCGATCGCGTAAATCTTTAGACGTACCATATTATACGTCTCAATTAGGTCTCCTTTTAAACACGCGGACGTCATTCGGAGAGAGAGAGAGAGAGAGAGAGAGAGAGAGACACGAAGGAATTTTGCAGGCGCTTGAGACTATTTCGAGCGTGTGCACCGAGGCATTTTTATTTACTTGCGACACGTCGTCGTATATTGTGCCTATTTCGAATTTTTTTCCTACACGCTAAGCTATATAGGCACCTCGATGCGCATTTGCTATAAACGTAAGCGGCAGCAGTAGCGGCCCGTTTATAAATGCGTTAATCCTTGACACGAGCTGCCGGATGGATATGAGCGCGTCAAAGCCGTTTTTTCTTCGATTATTCAAGGTCGATATGTACCTTTATTTTGTGAATTATACGCAGAGAACAAACGCTTAAATAGGTAAGAATGACTAGTTAACATAATTCTAGAAATTCTCGAAGCCTTGAAAAATAGGATTAAATATACCATTGTTCAACAATTATTAATCACAACAGAACAAGTCCGTCCTCTATAATAAAGGAAGCTCCTCTTAATTATATACTAATGGGGCATTTTTTTACCACTTGCGAGTTTACAAGGCTCCATTTGTTGACAGTATCAACAAATTGACAGTCATATATTATGACACCTATAATTACAATAAGTCCTGATACTATAAAAAATTAGTAATGGTGTCATAATCCTTAAATTTTTCTTCAAAAACATAACTCATTTTTATAACCAATAACCAGCTGTCTAAGAACAACTGCTAAAACTTCAATAAAATTTCAAAAAAAAATCTAAAAATACTATAAAAAAGTAGAAAGCCAAAAAAATTGTCTCGCTCGCTCGTTTTCCACGTACTTATCCATTAAAAGCTTCACATCAAAATGATTACAATTGAATATGCGTCAAAATAAACTTACCCAAATGCGGCTTGGGTGGTTGCAAGGGCAGGCCTGCTACGAGGGCAAGCCAGACGAGGAGTAGCGTCAGGGCCGGCTGCATGGTAGTAGCGCGGTACCTGCAGGAGATGCTGCTGGATGGCTGCTGGTGGCGACGCTGCTACCTAAGCCTGGCCAACGGCATCGTCTTCGCCTTCCTCGTCGTCGGCGTCTCCTCCTCTTCTGTGATCGCCTTCGCCTTCGAAGGCGATATTAAACTACTACTACTGACTCTAACTGCTTCTGCTGCTGCTGCACCGCCACCTCCTGCTTTCTCTTCCAATATCATCCCAGCCTTTGGCGAAAAGAAAAATAATAATCGACTCGGACGTGTGTATGTGGCGATGCTGGAGGGGGCTCTCTTTTATGCGATTGTAGCTAATTGTACTTGCTGTGGTCGTTGTTTCACTCGTCTCCTTTTGCCGCGATAACGCAAACTAAATCTACGAGAGTGTCGCCGGTGCTTTGCCGACCTCATCGGCCCCAACTGCGTCCGCTGAAACAATAAAGAATAATATTTTATTGAACAACGTGTTTCAATGCTATACGTAGGCAAAGGCAATCGTTGAGTTAACGATAAATAAAGGCGAAATTCGAGTTTCGTGTTTCGCGCGGTATCTGAGAGCCTGCGAAGCTGTTATACGCATACGACAGGGAAAAATAAATATAGATGTTTTTTTTGCGCGGTAGATTGTATCAAAGAAAGGATGCAGATACCGAGTGGCTGAGCTTTTTATCTATACGACTATTTGCAAATGTAGGCATTCTTTTTCGGAACGATCATGCGGGCTCCGAATCAATACCATTATCGAGTTTCAAGACAACGCACATGCACACACACACACACACGCGCGCGCGTGTACCTGCAGCAGTCGACGAACGATACAAGCACTAAGTCCTCCGGATAATCCCGGGAATCTTGTACAGTCTGAATATCGTTGCGATTTTACGTACAAAACTCACGAACTGCGCAGTGAAATTTAATTTCGCGAAACACCCATAAATGCGCGAAACGAAGCTTTTGCCGACCTGTGCAACGCAACACAAGCTCGTGTACCCGCGTACAATGTATATTTTTTAGCATTATTATAATACCAATTACATCGGCCAGAATAGGGTAAAAAGTAAAAAATCGACCGCGCCGAGTATACGCACCGCCTCGAAATGCGAACGCGACCGTTGATATTACAGTCGGATTATTGTGCACAACCCGTGGGCCCGCGAATTCGACACTAATAAAAGAGAACAAAGAAATGCCGAGAGGTGCACGCGTCCGTTATGTATAGCAGTTCGACGGATACATGTACGCGGAGGAAGGCACCGCCGCCGCCGCGCGCGCGGCTTCATTTTACACGAATAGGGTTTGAAATTCGCGGAGAGCTTTGTTTCCGAAATATAATGAAAAGCCGAATGCATATTCGCGTGTATCGCGTGTGTGTGTATGTGTGCGGCACGGGAGGGCCATCATTTGTTTGACGTACGCACACACGGGAACGGCCTTTTCAAAAGCGAGGCTAAACGACCGAGAGACGTTAATTATGCGCGCAAAGTAAATTAATACGCATTATGCAATGCCATGCTGCTGCGCGTATATATACCGAGACTCGCTCGTAGCTCGCGTTCTTTTTCATTCTTTTTTATTTATTTTTATTTTTTTTTCAAATCAAACTCGACTCTCGATATGGTGGCTCGCGAACGTTGTTACCGTCAATTCATCTCTCGTGCGAGGCGAGCTAATTAATCGAATTAATCGGTATAATTGAACCCACTAATTATAATAGAGGCTAATTAATGGGCTCGAAAATCGATTTTGCCGTGAATAAAGTAATCGAAATATAAATTGTTTTATAAATGTATATGTTTTTGTTAATACAAAAGATAAAAAGAAAATGGTCATGGTTTTCTGAACGAGCACTCAGAGCTACAAATAAGATGGCCATTGAGTGATGATCGATTCAACGATAAAATATAGATTTGCAGAATTATCATGAAACACCACACACGTCTATACAAGCCGACAAAATAATATCAAGCAACGGTCAATGCGTTCCAAAACGTCATCGCTTCGTAGTAATGCGGTATATGTTTACGTTTAAGCTTGTATTGTGGCGGCCGGCGGATATAACAAAGACGCGGGCGCGCGCATTTGTCAGTGCCTCGTCTCACGTCGAGTCGTTCAGTTTTCACTTACAGGTTACGTACAGCCGCGGAGTAAATAGAGGAAGATCGTGTCGACTGCAGCCGTATAGTGATTCTTGTGTGTGCCTGTTACAAATTACAATCAACTGTATTTGTCCGAGTGTATAGAACAATGTCCGAAGACGATCGAAACTACACGAAAAAATTGAAAACTATGCGAGATAGTGTCAATTGGGAAATTGAAGCAGAGCGAGCTAAATTTATCTTGCAACTTTTAGAATTGTGCGAAAATTGGAAAGGCCGACTTCCCGATCTGCGAGATATTTTTTGCAAGGAAGAAATTGAATGGCTTCTTATCTCGGTGCCCGCAATGATGAAGGCCAGTCCCGCATTTATCATTAAAGGAAGACGATTCATCAGTTTCGTGGTTCAGACCGGCTACAAGGACGTGCCCGAGGTAGATGAGAACGGCAGGCCACTGTTGCGTCGCACCACTCCACTGCACTATTTGGATACATCAGCCTTCGTCGCCTTTGATCTATTCCAAATATACGACAGATTCGATGTTAATTACACGGACGAAGAGACCGGACTCACGCATTTTCATGTGGCCTGTGCGACTGGCTGGGACGACGTCGTGAAGAGATTCCTCGAGCTCGGTCAGCATCCGGACTGCCCCGCGCAAGCATCGAACGACCATTTTCCGCTTCCACCGCTACATTTCGCTGTGCTTCTCGATCACCACGAAGTGACACGATTGCTGCTGGAAAATGGGGCCGACCCCAATTTAACCAGCGCAGAAGGATTCACTCCTCTGCACGTTGTTTGCATGAGCGATGACGACGATAATTTGGCCGGGATATTTTTCAAGATCAACGACGACAGACATCAAACGGTGCCTCTCGATGCCGCGGACAACTTGGGTCGGACACCGCTGCAATTCGCTGTGGCGAATTTCTTGCCGGATACCGTTGATATGCTCTTGGAACGAGGTGCTGATTTGTCAAAATTCGTTTTTCCCACCGAGAGTCACTTCGACGAGTGCTCTAGAGAGTTTGAAAGCCGAAAGAGCAAATGGTCGCAGATAGCACGAGCTTCTCGCTCTCTGGCCGTCGTCGAGCGGCTAGAAAGAAGAGGATACGAGCTGGACCGTACCGACGCCCTGACGATCATACAATTTTTCACTAAGCGAGGATTATTCGAGAAGTCGGCGGATCTCGACAGATGTTGGTACGGCGACGAGAAGTTCGCGAGCAGAACGAGAGAGTTGATGATTAATTCGAGTCTGTCGTTCTACGACCTTATTCGATTACGACCCGAAGAGGCAGAAAAATCATTCACATACACGGACTACTTAAAGTTCGTGCCCGCGTTAAGAATTTGGTCGTATTGGGAAAGATCTAAGGAACAGGTGTTAAATTGTATCGAATACCTGCGCGAAATGAAATTGAGACGATTTTTCCGACGATGGTCATTAGAATTTTTCTTGGAGCTGACGCGCTATCGGTTGCCGATTCTCTGCTGTGAAATAATCATCAAAAACCTGACGTGCGAGGAATTAGGGCGTGTTTGCTTGGCGACTACAGGCCAAAGCTAGGAATAGGCTGGATTATCTTCATAATGCTTACATTAATTATATATTCGTCTGGATAATAATTTATTAACCATCAGTTATCCCAATTAATATGTATGTCGATTAATACCCAATTGTACCCAATTAATATGTATCTCCTGTAAAAAGTCCTTTTTAGCTGACTTGCGAATTGTATTTTTTGTTTTTACACTATGCTTGATAGCTAAATAATAAACTAGGTGATAACCATAGAAAATTGTTGCAATTGGTTCGTGAGCTTGCAAAGGGTATAAAAGTTCGATATTTATTTTGATTATGCAACGGAATAACTCACTTCTAAGAACTCTCATTGTCAATTTATTTTAGTTAGTTATCTCAAATAGTAATGGATGTTGAAGAAACTCTGCAAATAAAGTTAGAAAAATAAAAATGTTCAAAAATTATTTTAAATAATATTTATTTTCAACATACAAATTCACTAATTTTCTACCGATCCCCGTCCTTTTGTTTTAAATTTATGCGCAACAGCTCTTCTTGCGTAATCACCGCGAAAATGTTTCAAAAACCCAGATTGAAGAATTTTTCAGTGACAACTCGTTGATATATAATTACATATCGTTCAAGATGCTTAATCGACGAGTTTTCGATGCTACTTTATAGTAAATTCTCGACTAAACAATCATTAATATGTCTCGAAAAACGTTACAATTCAAGGTTACGACGTCGTTCTTTTTTTCTCGCTCAACCACTCACTAAATTTCCGGTATCGAGTGCCCGAAACCGGTGCGGGACGATTTGACAGTCAATGTCATCAAAAAATCGTGCGCGCCCGGCATGATTCGGCAACAAACAAACAAAAAAAAAAAAAAAAAATACGCTCGAGCAAGCACGCTCCGCGACTAGACGAGTCTAAATAACAATTTTTCTCGTAGAAAAAAGGCGATGCAAGCGAAGGATACAGGAAAAAATTCGCGTTATGTTGCAATTAATCGTATCCCGGAACGACGTCGTTAAATCTACACGCGCACACATATCTGTTCTATGTATCGATTACAACACTTTGACGCGCGCGCAGCGAGAAACGTCGAATATCTTGACGATTGTCTCGTTCGCGCAAGAACGCCATATACACAAGCATAAAGTCACAAGACTATAACGGATTACGTAAGGAGGATAATAGATCGGAGTTCCGCAAGAGTAAGCGCTGCAAGAAAAAAAAACGAGCTCGACTTTACAATGGTTTCGTCCCCCGCGAGGAAAGAGGATATAGCGAGAGAGAGAGAGAGAGCGCGAGAATGTATGCTCTGCAGCAGCAGCAGCTCCAGCTCATGGTCCTCTCTCCGAGAAGCTTATAAGTCGCAAAATTCGGGGCATCTGCTCTTCACGTATATAAACATCTCTCTACTATACTCGAATGAAAGTCAACAGGAAAAAAAAGTATACGATAATCTTTGACGTCTTTGGAGCGCACGAGGCTCGATATACGTGTACGTAAAATTCGCGCTCGATTCGCGGATCGAAAGTAAAACCAGTTTCACTTTCGTAATCGACGCGTTCGATAATATTTATACACACACATACGTCGGTAGCAGCGCGATATGATATTTATGTTGTAAAAAGTAAACTAGCTCGAGCAAATTCATTATATTTACGCTCATACATAATATGCGCCTGTGTAGAGTGTATCTGTACGTGTGCCGCTACCGATCGGTTGGAGAAAAGCGCCGAAAAATAAAAAGCTACCGTTATAATATTATTCAATCAATACAAGAGCTATAATAACTTTGGACAATTTATCAGTGCGATATAGCTCTGCCGCATTTATGTATTTGGTCGTATAAATGTGTGCCTGCATGCGTGTGCGCTGCGAGTTCGCGCGAGATATGTATATAATAAGTCGGAGAAAGAGAAATCGCCGGTGAACGCGCGCCGCTGCCGAACACAACAAAGCACGTGGGCGGTTGTTAAATGACCGCGCAATAATGTGCGCACACACATACATACACATACGTATACGTAGACTATATCGCTTCTATGTATGTATAAAAGTGACTTGAAACAGGCTTTGGAGCTCTCTCGCTCGAGCTCGTTCGGCTCTACGGCGCGGCGAATCGCTTTTGTTCCCCGCAACGGCTCGCGAAAACTCTCGCTGCTGCTGCTGTAAGCGCCTGTAGTGTAAAGTTAAGTGGTATTTAAGAGTTTGCGCGGGCCAGCTTGAGAATTCGGCCGCGTGCTTGGACCGTGTAATACGGTATATAGTAGACCTCCTCGGGTCACTCGTATATAAAATTCACATGTCTAGGATTTTTTTAATGTATATGGGCTATATCGCGTCAACTGTCCCTCCCTCTTTTTGATTTGTTTTTCATATTTTATTCTGCTTCCCAAGAAAATGCATCAATAAAACATGGTTTTTCTCTAATTTTCCTTGATTCTTGGTACATATGATGCTCAATACTGAAGTCTGTTTGTCTGCCGATGACCAAAATTTATCAGAAGTTGTATTTTGATGTATCGATGAACATATTACAATATTGGCCATATCGCTGGATACNNNNATGTTTATTTTTGGCCATGACACTCAAGTTTAGAAGTTTAGGGATTTGGAGGTTCAGAATATGATTTTTGACATCAAATTTGAATTCCTCATCAAATTTTCATTTTCAAAAATCATGTTTCAATAATTTTTTCATATTCACCCTTGGGAAGCAGAATAAAATATGAAAAATCAAATTACAATTCTGATCCAAAAGGGGGGACAGTTGACGCGATACAGCCCATACACTAGTAGTACCATTTTATCGATGCAAGCGCGCAAGATACTCGATCACGTTATCAAGAATGTTAAAATTTACGCTCAATTCATTGTATGCCGCCTGCACATTTCTACGATCAATATCACAACACGCTTATTTCGAAGACAATCAAGCTATTACCTTTGAAGTGAAAATGAGAAGGAAATATATATTTACCAAATTATTGCCGCGTCTGCAATAGTTATTTCCATCTACAGCTCTAATGACTCATTCAATACAATTTAATATCACATCGATAATATCATTATAAAGTAAGGGTTTAGAGATGTATTTCTCTTTTTACTTGTATGAATATCCGCATATATTGTGCATATTAGTAAGCTAACTTTGCGCCTGAAAGGACATTTACATAAAAATTTCGGTGTAGTTTTAATGACACGCGAGTCGTTTTAGCGTAAATTCGGTCTAAGGTGGAGGGGGTAAGAAGCCATAAGGAGCTGTTATCACTTTCGTGTGGTCTTCTCACCAATTATGTCGACTCGGAGCGTTTAGTCACTGTCGAAAGGCTAAATTCCTGCAGTAAGCAAGTGTTTACAAATAATATCTGTAAAAGCGTATATGAGATATAGTGTTGGCTATTGCTAGGCATATAACCTCGAATATTTTCATAATGCGTATCGTGAAAATTCACAGTGATTTCATATTATCAAGCGAGTAATGGAAAGCAAAGACGACATAGTTAGGTATAACATTTCTTGTTTATTTCCTTCGTATTTTTTGGATCGATCGCTTCACCAAACTTTATTATTCTCTAGGGTAAAAGAAGAACCTAACCTTACTTGGCCAGAAGCAGACGATGATTATAACTTTTATTCGATGAACTCTTGTAAAGTCAAAACCTTTAGAACATTTAAATCATCAGTGAGTTTAATGATTTCAATTAGATTTTGTCTTTACAATATCCAAAATTGTTCCACAATTTTAATTTTAGGCAAATCACACGGGTGAGATTAAGGAATTACAAGAAAAGTTGGACCAAAAAATATTCGTAGATTTCGAATGCAAAGATGTTAAATTCGAACCGACATCTTTTTCGACAAAAATTTGCAAAACTGAAGATCCAAGTAATCCACCAGTTGTGAAAATAGAAAACCAAAACCAGACAAATTATTTGAATGAAATATTGATTGATTTCGAGTGCAAAGATGTTAAGCCTGCATCGAAGTCTTTATCAACAACCATCAGCAAAACTGAGTATCCAAGTTGTCAACCAGTTACGAAAATAGAAAACCAAATTCAAACTTACCATACGAAACACGTAAGTGTAGTAACATATGAAAGTAAAACTTACAGTGATTTATTAGGATGCCAGAATAAACTTGAAGATCATGTTGATGAAATACAAGATCGTAGCAAACCTTTTAAATGTGAAGTTTGTCACAAATCATTTAAATTCCAAAGTCAACTAAAATGTCACGTCAACGCAGCACATATCAAACCCTTTAAGTGTGAGATGTGTAATAAGGCATTTGGAGATCAGTATAAACTTAAAAGGCA
>CACVKI010145354.1:0-11009 GCA_902732785.1 Trichogramma evanescens | reverse complement strand
GTGATTATCAACCTCGGCTTCGCCTCGGATGATAAATTACACGTGCTCTGAGACTTTCCAGTTTTTCACTCCCTAGGTGCAAAATATACTATTTTCGTTTTGGCCGCCGGGACGAAAAAGGTTAGTTTCGGCTGGGGTAGCATGAAAAATACAACTTCTGATAAATTTTGGTCATCGGCAGACAAACAGGCTTCAGTATTGCTCATGATATGAGTCAATAAAAGATGGTTTTTCTCTAATTTTCCTTGATTCTTGGTACATATGATGCTCAATACTGAAGTCTGTTTGTCTGCCGATGACCAAAATTTATCAGAAGTTGTATTTTGATGTATCGATGAACATATTACAATATTGGCCATATCGCTGGATACGAACATGTTTATTTTTGGCCATGACACTCAAGTTTAGAAGTTTAGCGATTTGGAGGTTCAGAATATAATTTTTGACATCAAATTTGAATTCCTCATCAAATTTCACATAAAGAATCATGTTTCAACAATTTTTTCATATTCACCCTTGGGAATCAGAATAAAATATGAAAAATCAAATTCCAACTCTGATCCAAGAGGGGGGGGGGGACTGTTGACGCGTTATAGCTCATATTGATTGTTAATCTTTGAGGCGTTGCTAAGGCTCAACCACATGTACTCTTAGATAGTAAAGTTTCCGTTAAAGTATCTGTTCTATATAATATGGATTATGTATAGCAGACATTCTTCGAATTAAACGCCGTAACCATTTTTTAATTTTTTTGAATTGTTGATAATTTAACAAAAAAAAATTTAAAAACGCTTTTATATCAAATTTGCAATGAATTCCACAAAAATTTTAAAGAATTCTATTAGATTTGAAACAATTATCTTAAAAATTATGACTTTCTGTTTCACAAAAGTTTAAAGCGAAATAAATTTTACGTGTACAAAGTTAGTTTTAAGTGACAAAAATAATTAATACTTTTACTAAACAATTTTAAAATTGTATTTAATTTTTTTGGAAGTATTTTTATTCTCTATTCAAATATCGTAATAGAATATCCTTTAGATTCAATTCAGAGATATAGGGTAATAATACAATTTTTCTTCTGTCGGTAAACGAAATTTCATCTATATCGGGCGCCACTACCGGCGAAGTTTCTTCTATATAATGTCATAGTCGAGAAGTTACCATTGAAATCAAGTTTTCAAAAATCTATAATGCTGTATAATGCTGATGCGATACTTGAATACTTGAATAATTGGTGATAAAGATTTTAACACTACAAAAAAATCTTCAGGACAGATCCGGCAAAAGTGGATAATTGGGTCAGAAAAAGATATTTTTCAGCCACAGCAAAAATAATTGGACTGTATTTTGCTACTAATTTTGCAAAATTATTCTGCTGTGTCCGGAAAATATTTTTTTCTAATCCGATAGTCAACGATTGGTGGATCTACTCCTAAAATTTTTTTCATTGTATACTTACAAGGAAATCTATGTAATAACATTCGACAATGTTGGAAAATACATTATCGACGCTGACTAGACCAAAGTTTAGCATGCTTCAAACAAAATTTTGTTTAAATTATTTGATACGAAAATAAATTTTATCTAAGCATTTACTATCAGCAAATTAAAATGAAGTTTTGATAAATAATGGTTTTTGTATGAAAACACATACATCCTATATACATAAAGCGTGCTTTTCTTAAAGCTCGGTCGTTTGAACCTTTCAGCTACGCACACTTTAGATACGGAGCGCTAGTGTTTCAAAATTATTTTCACCCCTGTTGCCGTGGTTCCTGCACTTTACTACTCGATAAGCAGCAGCGTTGGATAGCTAGTATATTTTTTACTCAAGATTATTAATTTATACAGACACAATACCGTGAACTTAAAAAATTAAAAGTAATCATAATGACTTAAAGGTTGCGAGTACAAAGTGTAAAGGTGATGTGAAAAAGTATGAATGTGGGTCTATAAGAGTTGAATCTATTTGTGGTCTTGGATTGCGTTGGCAAGGTCGTGGGGTGGTTGCAAGTCAACCCAACCCACGACCCGACTGATCGAAAATGAGTCTCTCCCATGAAAATAGCACTTCTGCGATTGTTTGTAAAGAGGTTTTTGATGAAAATTCTCATCCATCGGAGAAAGGTACGCTTGAATTCTTTTTATATTGGATAAGAATATCTTTAATCATTTAACCAGCTTTGAAATATACAACGTTTATTTTCTTGAAAGTTCATAAATAATAACCTCAAACCATAAATAACATATTTTAGTAACATTAAAATATTATATTCAAACACCAAGTAAATTTAATAAATTTATCAAACTTTAAAAGAGATATAAAAAAAGGGTAATCGATTGCCGTCCGTAATATTTCAAGAATAAGTATTTTGTTTAAATTATTATACGATATTGAGAAATTATTGAAAGAGAAAAACAGTATCTTAATAACTCTACTTATCTTGAAGAAGTTGAAAGAATCATCATGTCATCTTTTTTGCATAACTAATGAGTTAATTATCAAATTTTTTCCTCCTTTTACCCTTTAAGGGAATTCAGCACTCTTGTATATTGATTATTGGCCACTTAAATTGTGTTTGAGCATTATAACCAAAAGTATCAGTAACTTTTTGTACGATAAAATTAATACTTAAGGCCAATTAAGAAAATTCTGATGTTGTTCAAAAAATTCAAGTTTATTACCAACAGCACTAAACAAAAAAAATTTTCTCATTATTTTACTATCGAGCAGCTTCATCGACAATAATAACAGTAGATCATGTATATACGTATATGTTGAGTAAAACACACACATGTGCATACATATATACATAAAAATGCATACTTGTGGGGTGGTAGTGCGTGTAGGGTTGGTCGGCTGGCGCGCGTACAAGGAAAATCAATAGAGCCCGCAGTGCGGCAAAAATGTTGTCACTTTGTAACGCAGCTACATAGCAAAACTTGAAAAATAATTATAGACTGCGTTCGAATATTTCAGATTAAAGCCTATTTTGCATTTGTTGTAAGAAGAAAAAAAAATTATGATAGCGTTGAAATCTTCAATAATTTATCGTATTGCTGCAATACCATTCGATATAACTCTTACCAACGTAATACATGATTATTTATCTGTAAAGAAAACAAGCTCGATGAGCACTATTTTTTAAATTAAATATTCACTAATAATGTCGTTAAAAGATTTGATGTAAATTGCATTTTTCATCAACATTTTTTTAATAATTGTTTCATTTTAAATGAAAATTCTTCAATATGTGAAAAGTGCAATTATAATTTTTAGCTTAAGTCTAAAGTGACTAACTTCTTGTCCACGATGGTATACAAAAAATACACAGCTGACACATGTATAATTGACCCCAGAGCTGTCGAGCACCTGCATAGACTTTTTAAAGTGTACATGTTAGTATATGACTGGCTCGTTTTTCTCCCTCTTTATCTCTTGTTATACAAAGAACGAGACGAGTTTCAGTGATAGAATTTTTAAAGTAACCTTTTGAAAAAAAAACTCATGAATTATTTGACAAAGAAAATTTTTTGTGCGCATTAAAATTGAGAGTAAAAGGCCCGATAAATAAAAGATATAATATTGTAAGTATATCGTGACACGTGCTCGGTACGCTAGATATGTAGCATATTAAAACAAAATTTAACGATACAAACAAAAGTTTTGGATGCAACTCCGTATATTTTTACTTGCCGCAAATGAAGTGATGCTTCTAATAGAATTCGCATTCAAAATTATCATACCCATTAAGGTTAAATATACAATATTCACTAAGATTTCTAAATTATTGACATAGAATTGATATAGATTGATATAGATTAAATTATTGATATAGATTGATTTTTGAAATTCTTGAGAACGACAAATATTATAAATATCTTTTTTAAATATCTTTTTTAAATAAAATATTTTTTCAGAGGTTTTCGATTATGCTCGACGTTTGGGTATCGACCCCGATACAGAGCCACATTTGTTGGACTTGGCTCGAGAGGGTTTAATGGCTGCTCTTCCAAAAGGCTGGAGACCCATTTATGATGAAGTATCTAAAAACTACTATTATTACCAAAAATCTACAAAAATAACAACATGGGAACATCCACTTGATCCAGTGTACAAAGACCTTGTGGCTCAGGCTCGTCTCGGTATTGGCCGACGTCGGATCAGCGTCGGTACGCCTGTTTGAATTTTTATTTTATTTTCGTAAAAGTTTGCTTTTCTTATTTTCGTTTTCATTTATCCTAAATCATTAATTTTAAAAGTGTTAGTTCTTGTTACTATTTAGATGCAATCGTGTATAAACTAATTAAAATATCTGATTTATTTTTCAAAAAAGTAATTTATGGTTAATCATACATTTTTTACATTCTTTATTTTTGTAAAAAATTGTTGTCAATAACATTTTTTCGTAGTCATTTTTATTACTATTATCATTATTATAATTATAAATTAAAAGTGAATTTTATCAAATTGACTTTTTAATTTTTTACATTTATAAAATTTCGGCAAAATCAAGTAAAATTTCACTAAGTTATTAAATAAATTTTTTTAATAAATATTTGGCAGAAAGTGAGAGAATTAGAGATTATTTAAATGAAGAAACTCTTCATGACAAATAAAATTTTAAAGTACACTATAGTTCTATTCTCAAACAATTGTTGTGCATACAGTGGTTTCTGATAATAAGAATAAAATCTTTATGTCAAACAATGTATGTTAGTCAAAATAGTTTCTTTATTCTAAAAATAATAACACTACCCAAACTCCTAACTTTTTAAAAAATAATTCTTATTTAAAGAATGAATATTTTTTAGACCTGAAAATATTTGCTGCTTGACACTGCCAATTTGGCAATTGTCAATTTTTATTTACAATAAAATGTACAGAAACAGTAAATATTTTTTGCAATAAAATATGCTTTTGCTCAGTTCAAATTTAGATCAATCCTTCAATTTAAAAATTTTTAATTCATCAAAATCTGTTCATTAAATAATTATGAAAACTAGAAATTCTTGTAAGTAAGACTTTTCCGCAGACGATGATACACTGGCTGATGCCGAATCCTCTCGAAGATCAATAGAACCATCAAGAGCCACACCTCCAACGAGTCTCAGTGGCTTACCTCCACCTGGACCTTCAGCTTTAAAATCTCCATCAACTCGAATTCCAATGAAACTTGCACCGCTGAAGCGTCATCGAAGCGAGAGTGGATCAATGATTCCGAGAAGAGCTGAATCTTCTTTAGATAGGTATACTAGAGGTTGGAGAAGCGGAGAAACAGTAGAATCTGAACCGCGAAGTAGCAGTGCTAGAGTGTCACTGTCCAGTGACAGAGCATCACGGGATTACACGAATTTAACTTTCAAAGATCCAGAATTTTATGAAAAGCCGAAATTTCTTGAATCCAGTAAGTATCGAGGAATAGTTTCAAATAATTTTTATTCAAGTGCTTTGGTAATTTTAAATTTAAATTAAAATTTTTCAAATTTAAATATTGTTGAATATTTAATCTTATTTTTATTTTTATTTATACCTAATTAAATTTACCTTATTATAATTCATCAATATTTTGTTATTTTAAGAATGTACTCTGATTATTTTATTTGTCATACTCTTTATTATTAAAACTAAAATTATTCAAAAATATTATTGAAAATTAATAGTTTTGATTATATATTTTCATGAAAATATAAAAGTTTTCAAAGAAACAATTTTGATTGCATAAATAAACATATGTAGCCAGTCATGAATTTTTTTTCTTATTACAGATAAAAGAAAAAGTGATATTCGTGATGTCTTAAAACGATCAGAATCTTTAAGTCCTCGTCATGAAAAAGACTGGCATCAGTTGAATATCAAGCTTAGCTCCGAAAATATTATTGATGTTGATAAACTGAGGACTCCTGACACACCAGGTAGTGAATCGGCAGGAACTTCTGATTTTGGCCAAGCAAGGAGGCAATCTAAAGAGCTTACTCTCAGTGGTGGAGGCTCTATATTTCTGAAGAGTAATCGCAGTCGTGATACAACACCTTGTCAAGATGACAAAAGAACGGAAACGGACTTTCAAATCGCCACCACTAGCAGAGAGGGTGGAGGAGATTCAATTGATGATCTCTGTTCTTCGATAGGTGAAAGACTCAAATCAATTCTGAGGGAACCAAATAGTGAGCACGGTAAAATTCAATTAAAAACATTTTATTAATATTACCTGAATTGATTTTTTACTTTTATTAATTCATTCAACTTTTGATTTTATAGATGACAAACCTGTTGAAGAAGAAAGAAAAAGTGTACGTTTTGATCTTCAGAAAGTTGCCATCCAAACAGCAACAACAAAATTTAACGAAAGTGGTTCAGAAGAGCAAGAAACTGAGGAGAGCGATCCAGATGACGGAGGAGTTGCTTCTCACATGGCAGCTAAACGAGCATCTCTGTTATCGCTTCAGCAAGTTTTGAACCGACCAGGCGGTGTGGATTTTCAGTCAGGTAGGTCCTTTGTAAAAAAGGTTGATATCGAGGCTAATCAAAAGAAAATTATCGGAAAGCGTTTCATCGTAGAAAATGTAACCGAATCAGAACATCTACAACAGCAAGAAAAAAAGTCAATGAACAAATTAACACCAATGACATTCGTAGAAAAAAATCAAAGTATTGATTTAATGTCAAAAAGTGATTTTGAAAATGAATTTCGAAAAAATGAAGAAGCATTATTAGACAGCGCAAAGAAATTGGAACAAAAGACCAATAATGGGGATAGCACTCCAAAAACAACTCAAAGTAACATTGATTCAAGTCAATTCAAGGCTGAACTTATTCGTAAACATAAACAAGAAATAGATGACTTGAAACAAGAATTAAATGAAAAATTAATTGAAACTCGAACAATTTTAGAAGAAGAATACTCAAAGCAGCGCCAATCTTTAGAAATAAATATGAAATCTAAATTATTAGAAGTAAAGAAAGATTTAGAACTAAAAGAAGACGAAGAAGTGAAAAAATTAATTGCAGATATGGATGAAGCTAGGGCTGAAAGTTTGAAAAAAATAAAAAGTGAACTTGAAGTATGTTATGAAAAAGAACGTCAAGATATTTTAACAAATCTAAAAGGCGAACTAGACCAAAGAAAACGTGAGTTGTTAGAACTCAGATCTCAAGAGATATCTAAATTAGAAACCGAGCATGAAAAAGGTTTAGGCGAAGACAAACAAATGAAATTACAAGAGATGGAAATTATCAAACATCACAATGAAAAAATTGAACTTTTAAAAAAAGAACTTGATAAAGAATTTGATCAACTAAGAACAGAGTTGCGAGCTCAGCAAAGAGAGAAAATAGCTAAAATAACCGAAGACCATGAAAAATCTCTTGCTGATATTCTTAGAGATTTTAGAGTTGACGTAAGTTACAAATAAACTTTTATCGTACAACAGTAGTATTATGAGTTTTACAAATATTCAAACTATTATCTTAATTTATAATTTAGGAAGGTCTTGCGAGAAAAGTCTACAAGCAACGTCTGGAAGAAGTTCGTGCAGATTATTCGAAGGATATCGAAAATGAATTGAAAAAGCATCACGATACTGCCAATCGCCAAGAAAATGTTGAATTTGAAAAAATTAGATGCGAAAAAAGATTAATTGAAGATAAATACAATACTTTAAAAGAAAAATATTTGAAACTCAAAAAAGATATGCGAGCGGCAATTGAAAAAAGAAATAGACGAAAAGAGTTGGCGCAGGCCAATGCAACTGCATCGGAAACTGAAATATCCACATCAGCTAAGACAAGAACGGAGCGAACAGAGTCCTTGGATCAAAAGTTAGTTCAATTTTATTGAAATATATCTATCGAAATTCATAAGAGCTAATTGTAACTTTTATTTTTATTGGCAATCATTAGCAGTCATATATTCTACTTATGAATTAAAAAATTTTTTTTCATTTTGCTATTCAGCACAATGTATGTAAGTAATTTAAGAAGATTAGTTGAAGAATTTAGTTTTATTATACAACAGAAAAACCAATCCCAAAAAATGTTCTTAGATGAAAACGAGTACTTAAATAATCGATGATCAAGTAGTTTATTCCATGTATAATTTAGGAATACATCTATTTTGAAACTTTAATTTGGAATTTAGTGTTTTTTAGTGGCACTGTACTATGATTTCTAGTAACCCGGATTCACTCTTTATTTATTTCATGAATTAGACAAATTTAAAAAGATGGCAAAAATAGTTTCTGACATTATCTTCTTTGTGTAAATATGTTTTGCTTCACTATTATTTTTCATCCTAGCTGCGAACCAATATTAATCACAATAATATAGACGTGATAAGCACCGCCATTCTTTCAAACATTAAATGGTACTTTCACGGTTCTTTTATTCTTCAAGAAATACGTTAGTGTTACATCGAAAGAATTTTATGAATAAATTGTAAATTTTTCTCTATGAAATCAAATTAGGTAAATGAAACCGTGATAGTGCTATATTCATCTTCATAATATATTTCCTAATATATGTGGCTATAGGCCCTAATTTTCACTGTAGATTGCTGTTATCAAAGACAAACTCCATGTCCAAAGAAAGTTTGGGAGGCTCAAATGCAAACTCGATGAAGGAACAGACTCTATCGGATCCTCTACAATGTGAAAATCTATCTCATAAAAGTCAGTCGTTAAAATTTGAGTCGGATGATACTACGACGTGTAGCGAAACTACTTCAAATTTATTGGCAATAGGTATAAAGAAAAAAAAATGCTTAACTAAAAAAACGAGCAGTGGGTCAAACAAAATCAATAATAATATGACAGATAATCCTGTTGAGAATATAAGGAAACAACTCGAGCAACTTGAAGATATTGGTGATCATTTACCTACCAACGATACAGCCTATACGGTTCGATATCCATTTCAAGATAAATGTAAATTTGTTTTTTTTTTGTTTCTATATTATTTCAAGTTAATATAGAAAATGCTTGATTTGAGTTATTTTTTTAGCACCAACGAACGTATCATCAGAACTAGAATTTTTTAGACATAGAATACACGTCGAAAGAGACTCAGTGAAAAGAGCTCGAGAGGCCCTAAGACAACAGAGAAGTGCTTTTCAGAGTAGACAGAAGGCCTGGAAACAGCACAGTGTCAGAGCTACTCTCGAGCAGATTGTTAAAGTAAGCTTTTCCACATTTAATTATTATACTTAGAATAAAATTGTGTTTAATAAAACGGCTTTTTAATGCTCAAAAGTTAGTACTTTCCGTGTAATTTTAAATCGTATCATTTCATCTTGAATTTAAATGAACCATATTAAAACGTAAAATGGTGATTTTTTACATAGGAGGAGCGTGAATTGTCTGATATGGAGATAAGCTTGCACCGAACCCGCAGTCTCTTGGGCGAAAAAGTTATTCATCTGCGACATTTAGAGCAGTCACTGGAGCGCGTAGCAAATACGAAACGGACTGAGAATGACATGCAACAGATAGCCCTGCAGCAACAGCAGCCGACCAAGAACGACGAGATCACATTAAGTGATATGTCAAGCGCAAGCAGCGGTTTTAGCTCGAATGAGCTGGGCTCGGATACATTTATCGGTATAGTCTCAAAGCTTTTTTTGCGCCTTTATTAGAAAATTCTTTGTTTATTGTCAAACGTAGACTTCCTTACTTTTTTGTAAATTTTGAAAACGAAGATCGATTAAATTTTAAAAGAATTCATAAGCGTTGGGGGGCGCCGCTTGCTTTCATTTATATCATACAAAATCAGACTAGTCGCAAAATTTAAGACAAAATACTGTATCATTATCAAGAATCAACGGAAATCATAGCGAGCCTGGAAAATCTTAACTCTGAAATCCGCGAGATATGGGGCGTTTTGAACAAGCGCCAAGACAATACTATACCTCCACCGCCGAATTTCATGTCATGGTTTCCATATCAGAATTTGGCTCCACAATCAGTACCTGTAATAGGTAAGATTTTTAAAAATTTTTATCTCAACCTCATACGAATAATTCATTTAGAAAAATGTCCATCAACATTTAGCAGCGGCAAGTTTTTGTAAAATAATAACTGACTTTCGTGGTAGTTTAATACGGTTGTAAATGTTGATATTTTTATTTTTATTTTTATTTTTTTTGTAATCATCTGTACCTTGAAATGCTTTTTCTTTGATTTTTATTAATAAATTAATCAGTATTACTGTAGAACGCATGTTACATAAATATCATTAGAGAAAGTAAAATCGATCTAAGTCGATACTTTTATTCCTTTGTAAAAACCGATGAATTTGTTTTCTACCAAATTATAATGCTTTTAATATGTATTATGTCCAGTAATTTATTTTTTTGCAGTATATAAAAAACTCAGCACTTACTGTTCAATTTTGTACAATTCAATTGAATCTATCATAATGTATATGGGTCGGATTCAGAATTTTTTAAATAAACCTGCGGGCGAGGTCCACGGATTTTCCTGAAATTTTGGTATGTTATAGTACATTATGAAAGGGTCCCAAAACCAAAATTTTAGACCCCCTCCCCTTTCTACCCCCCACTTCCGGTATAAACGCCCATTTTCGATCTCAATTTTTTCTGAAGCCCTGAAGCAATTAAAAAATCTGAAAAAGTTCATGAAGGTACTTTTCAACAATCCAAACAACCTTGAATTTTTTCAGATTTTTCGAGTGCTTCAGGCCTTCAGAAAAAATCATTTTATTTTCGGTGAAATGGTTCGATATACCAGACCGGAGTATTTTTTTCTTAATTTTGACACCAAAAAACGATTCCTTGAATTTTTTCAGAATTTTTCATTCATGCCGATGAAGCCTAGAGCTGAAAACCCGCTTTTTTTCACGAAAATAATTTTTTTAAGGCGGTACGAAGTCTCAAAAAATCTGAAATTTTTTTTCTTATTTTGTTTATCAAAATACATAATCTCAAATTTTTTCAGATTTTTTAATTGAAGGCGATAGCGTCTAGAGCCGAAAAACGTTATTTTTAACA
>CACVKI010145353.1:76633-88021 GCA_902732785.1 Trichogramma evanescens | reverse complement strand
ATAGTCTACTCAGTATCTATTGCAAAGGTCCTCCAGCACTTTTGCAATAGAAGCTAATACTAATAGTTGCAAAGGTCCTTCAGCACTTTTGCAACAACACTTATACCTTAATCGTCAAAGGTCCTTCAGCACCTTTGACAAATAAGGCCCTTGCATTACTTACTACGAAGGTATCTCAGCACCTTCATAAGAGTTGCCCTTGACTAAATCTCTATCAAACGCGAACTTTAAGCTATTGGGGTCAGACCCAGGCTTTAAAGGTGTTATCAGGTTATATTTGACCTAAGGTCATTTCAAGGGGTTTGTGCTAGTTCCATATGTAACGTGGGCATTTCCCGGAGATATTTCTGATAGGTAAAATATCGTGTGCGCGCCGTAACACAACACTTCTCTCTTTTCACGAATGCATACACAAGCATAGTAATACGTGCGAGCATATATCCGTGCGCGAGGAAAACCAACAGATCGGGGCCGTCAGGTAAATTATACTTTGCATGCCCGCAGGAGCAGAGATCTTTTTTTACGCACGTATCCTGATCGCGAGCGAGGCAAGTGTGGAGATCGCGTAAGCGCGCGTACACGTACACGCACTCACACACAGCATTCCAAGACGAAAAGTATGAAACGGATCCGTAGGTGCCTCGGACGGAGCCCGTTCGACCGCGTCTACCGCTCGAGCTGTATGTATCCATCAAAAAAGCTCGAGGCATAAATAATACAAAACATCGTAGATCTTTATCGGCGATGCGCGGAGAGACTAAAGACACGCGCGGTAGCTTCTCTCTCTCTCTTCTCTCTTCAATTTTTTTTTTGTTCTCTTCATTATGAAGAGGTGAGAGTAAGACGCGTTCTGTATATACATGGTCTCGGGGCCGCCATCGTTATAAAACATGACATAGCGATACGGAGCCGCTCGCGCTTCGATTCGCAACCACTAGCCGATGACTCCTTTTTTGTTCGTGCGCGTGTCTCTTGTGTGTGTGTATATAATACACGTACACTTGTGGGATGGTTGACGGCGCGGGACATGCCGCCATCCTACTTTTCACACGGAGCTTCAAGCGCGCGCGGCTTCTAATGTCGGATTTTAAAATCTTCCTTTACGGACAGTAATTATTGTTGCCGCGCGGCATAATTGGTTCGATGATACACCGGGGGAAATCATGAAATACAGCCGAATCTAAGCCGTTTCCGCGTCTCGTCGACGACAATGAGACGTGAAAATTTATACACAGTGGCAGACGTGCATACAGGATGAAAAGAAACATTTGAGCTAGACTGTCGAGAATGAGGTGAAAGAATTAATATGAGAGTATCAGTGGTAAGGATTATTCAATGAGGTGACGAGAAGCCGCACAATTGAGGCGCCGCCGATCAATTCTCAATTTTTTTCTCACACCTAAATGTGTCAATGCTTGCCGAAAGAGAGACTTTTGTTAAAGACTGACATATTGTGCGAGTTGAATTTGAGAAAGGCAACGACACCGCATTACGTATGTGTGCTTCCAAGTGCCGTAAATGTGGGCGTTTGCGCATTTTTTCAATAAAAAACTTTGACTAATCCGTGATTCGGTGTCCGATTGCGTTCGCCGCATTTAAATACGCAGTGGAAAAATCTGGAGAGATCGAAGAAAACCTCATTCGTGGCCTCGCGTTGCGTAACCATTTGTGTGTTCTAGCTCGGGGCCGGCTCACACACATCATACTATGCATAGCGATCGACGCAATGTGTTGTCACGCAGACGCGCGAGCAACGATAACGAGATGCGTCCACGGCGTATTATATGTGCAGCCAAGCGCTCACATGAATAGACATCAGACACTTGTTAGCTTCCGCGTCAATGTGAGACATAACAATATGATCGCACCGCGGGACACTTTTGGCCGCCGTTGATAGGCTGCATTACATACGGCACGCGCTCGGGACTCTGCGGGTGTGTCTAAAATTAGGCGCTCTCCGGGCTTCCTCTTATCTCGGCTGGAGACGCGCGCACGACCGTAGGCATAAATCAAGCCACGCTTATGCTTGACGGGCCTAATTACGCGACGTTACGTATGTATTATATGCATTACGTCCAAGTATTGTATACTAATCCTCAATGAGAGAAAAATATAATACCTCGCATTCTTTCTCGTGCGATGAGCTCTTGATCGAAATGCGAGACGTCGTTCTGGAAAATAAAGAGCCGAAAGACGCAACGGATCTGAGGTGATCCGGAAATGCCCGCCCGAGCACACGAGTAACACAACTTGGCCTCGAATTATCGTGTTTTGTAACCTATATATCGGTGTTTACGTGTGCTACACATGTACAGCTTATACGTCTTCGACCAGCGGCGGCACGAGTAGTTCGAGCGTAAATATTTGCGGACAATTTACGGCATGCGATGATCGGTTCTCTCTCTCTCTCTCTCTCAACCCCTCCGCGTGCTCGCACCGCTGCATTATACATGTATACGTTCATGTATTACCCGGGTATTAAGTTAAATCGTTTAATTTGACACAGCATGGCTAGCACGCGATAAGACGCTGATTGCCTGTTAAGCTATTCACGATTATATTTCCATTTCAATCGTGGAACGAACGAATACATTTTTTGCTCAATTTCGCCCGCGAAACAACACGGATGCGCGGGAGGATTGAGAAAAATTTCGAGGCACTTTAGTGCATCACAATTAAGCCCACTTGTTTTCGAGCACATGTTTTTTTATCTGATAAGACCCGAAAATTTATCGATAAGATCGAAAAGTTCACTCGAGTATAATCTGCATTGTGAAACTCTCGAGTGCAGAAGTATATCTCGAGATCGAAAATTCGATATAGAGCCGAAAAGATGTGCAAGCCCGAACGAAACTGCTATTACGTGTCTGCTGGAGCGATTGTCACTCTGGTTATGATTATCGTGGGCGCTGGTTTTTCACTGATTCGTGAGTAAAAATTAGCCAATTAAAAATGTACATCTCGAGTAAAAGTAATTGTTCCGTTCAGACAAGCATGCCAATGTCACCGGTATATCATTGAAATTCTCAAAAGGACTAGTGATTCAATTGAACAACTCGTCGCTCTTGGCTTTGGACGTCGCTACCGGTAACTATTCATACGTTTTCGAAACCAACGACATGATAGACTTTGATTTTTATTCTGGACATCGACTATTCATAAACGCAAACAAATCCATTCAAACTTGCTCGAAGACTTGTAAAGGGATCAACGAAAGATACCATTTTAATTGGAATGCCGACACCATCGTGGCTGATAAATCCAGTCGAAAATTGTACATAACCGATAGAAGCGGTGAAAACTTGTATATAGTCGATATAGGCAATAAATATTACAATGTTGTGCATTTGGGTATCAGTGACTTGCAGAAGATCGTATTGGACTCTCTGCAGGGTCTTGTCTTCATTTCCACGCCACAAACTGTAAATATTAAAATCAAGTTAATTGGTCGACAATGCGTACAATATATTAATTCTGTATTGAAAATTTCAGATAATCAAAGGAAACATGGATGGATCATGGTTCAGTGATATCGTACAAAACTGCTCGGTATCGGCGTTCGCTTTAAACAGAAAAGAAAAAAGTCTCTACTTCGCTGATGGTCTCTTCATATGGTCAGTCAATTATTCAGGAAAGAACAAACGATTGGTCGCTACCACCAGAAATCACGTCACAAATTTGGTATTTTCGGCCGGGAAACTATTTTTTACGACCGACGGAGCTGATGGCAGCACTGCGATGTCATCGTGCTCGGTAAGCAACGGCGTCTGCAGCGACATCACAGATACGCGTTTACCCGGCCACATCGTACAAATGAAAGCTTACAACTTTGCCGACTGGCTGGTCGATAACCCGTGCCACTACGGCTCGTGCGAGCAAATGTGCCTTCTGAACGCCAACCAGAACTACACGTGCGCCTGCAAGCTCGGCTGGCGGCTCGCGAGTGACGAGATTAGCTGCGAGAAAATCCACGAGTATCTCATTTACAGACAGGATAATTACTTTCGCGGCATCATTTTGAACTCGACGATGAATCAATTTAAAAAGGCTTTCGAACCGATTAAACTCAACTCGATCGCCGACGGGGCTCTAACGACTTTCGACTACGACGCCCGAAAGAATGTCGTCGTCTTTGCCGATTCGCTGACACTGAGAAAACTCGATCTGACCAGCGGCAGCGAAAAGTTCTTTCTTGAGAATCTCTCGAGTGACGGCGTGCTCGCTCTGGACTGGCTGTCGGGCAAAATAATCTACGTCAGGGACGACGTTTTCGGTGGCCGCCAGCGAATCGTGAGCCGTGGAATCGACGACTTCAGCGAGACGGACAGCAGCGTCGTGCTCTACGATGACTTTGATCCTTTCGAGCGCGTCAGGTCGTTGACGGTCCATCCCGTGCGAGGTTTGATTTTTTTCACGATATTTGAAATTACGTCGAGGCAATCGCGAATCAGTCAAATGCGAGTAAATGGGACTGAGGCGAGATCATTTTTCGTAGATAATTTTTCCGATAATATTAACGAAAATTTGCTAGCCATCGATTACAGAGAGGATCGATTGTATTGGTTTACCGCCGATAACAAGACCTTGCATCATACTAATTTAGATGGAACTGATTTAATTTCTTCGAGCGTACAATTTTTAAACAACCCCACATCCGTAAATGTTTACGAAAATTGGGTTTATGTTACTGATTCAGTCGGCATATGGCGAGTTAATAAAAATGAAAGTGATAAACACGTACAGTTGATAAATGATGTGGGTATTCACAGCGCAAAAATCTTCAGCAAAAAGCAGCAAATATTAGAGAATGTTACAAACAAGTAATCATAACAACAATGACTCGATTGTAAGGGGTTATAAAATGCCGAGGCCCCGATGACGAAAGTTGTGCGGAGAACCCAAATGACATTTGTCTTTTATATAGGTGCTGGATAATTTATGTTGGTGTTATTTAGATAGAGTTTTATCACTGTGATTTTCGATAATGAGTATCAGTATCGGAGATCAAAATTCTAAAAATCAGTATTGTTCGGTTTCTCGCGTGGACATCAGCTCGTTTATACTATGTGACTCTTATATTGATTGTGTCTTTGTATTTTTTTTCTTGAAAAATCCTTCCTTTTAAAGAAAAAAGTAAATCGTTTTTCATCATGTACAACTTTGATTTCAAAAATTTACGTACGGTTTATCAAGACAAAACTCGAGATGCCTTCTGGAAAGTGTTGTTTGCCGGTTTGTTTTTCACTGCGTTGACAATTGGAGGTGGCATAGGATTGCAATTGTTAAGTAAGTGAATTTGGAAGTAGTTGCTATGGGCATTTTCAATATCCACCAATCGAATTTTACTCCTAGGCCAGAAAAACTCACATAAAGTCGTCGTGAACGAAACCTTACCAGAAGTCATCGTGCCATACACGAATGCGTTAATTATTCAGTTGAACTACACGTCGCTGTGGGCCATTGACATACTCGATGAAAATTCAACTTACACTTTTGTAAATAGCAGTAAAGAAGCTGCTCATGTTTTTGAGTTTTATCGAGACAAGACGATTTACTTTGGTGGTCGCGACCCGGAAAACCCCATAGCATCACTGTCGAAAAAGTTCATCGAACCAACGCACCCAGGAAAATGGAACGTGACGAGTTTTGCAATCGACGATTTGAATGGAAAATTGTACGTCCTCGATGACTACGTCAATGAGTTGATCATTTTTGACGTTGAGAGCAAAAACTCTACTGTATTATGGAGTGATTTGGACAGCGCCAAAAGTATTGTTTTAGATCCGTCAGTGGGATTATTGTTTATTTTAAAAGAGAATTCGGTAACGTATTGATTGCAATGCTCTTTATCGTGTTTCGAAAAAATCGAGTCATTTTGTTTTTCCTCAATCGTTACAGATTTTACGAGCTACAATGGATGGAAGATACCCGAAAATAATCTACTCGAGCGATCAGGAAATTTCAGCTCTGTCGATCGAGCGCAAGAGCAAACGATTATACTTCTTCGTTAACGGAGATATCGAGAGTATTGATTTCAACGGCCATTACAACAGAATAGTTACCAAGTTCGAAAATGAAACAAATCCTATCGTGAGCCTGACAGCCTACGATAACAAGTTATTTTGGGCTCGTGACAACGAATCGGTGTATTGGACGTGCATAACGCACATTGGCGCTTGCGACAAATTCAAACCGACGTCCGCAAACACCTCGATAATAGCCCTGAAGGCCTACGATTTCTCCCAGTCGGAATTGCCGAACGGCTGTCTGCTGCACGAGTGCGAGCACATGTGTATCGTCGCCACGAACGGCGCTCAAAGTTGCATGTGCAACACCGGCTGGCGATTGAAGGACGACGAGAAAAGCTGCGAGCGTGTCGACGAGTACCTCATTTACTTGCACAACGACGTTGTCTCAGGAAAAATATTGAGCTCAAATCAACACTCGTTCGCGGAGGCAATGCTGCCATTCAAATTCAATATCGATAAAACATTGAATTTGTCCATTAATTTCGATCTCGATACGCGTCGTAATTCAATGATAATCAGTGACAGCTCCAAGATTTATGAGATCAAATTGAATCGGACTCACGAGGAGCCACTCGTTCTAGATGCTGCAGACCGGCCTTCACGACACATCGCGGTCGATTGGATATCGAATATTTATTACTACATCAGCACGAATGATGAGAGTTTGAAAAATTTCATTAAGGTTCGTAGAATCGACGCCACTTACGACTCAACGGGTCACAGAGTATTGATGGAATTTGATATATCCATCATGCCCATGGAAATTGTTGCCCATCCAAATCGTGGATATGTGTTTTTCATCGAATCGAATAACAAAAATTTCTCAACTCAAATTGGAAGAATCCATTCCGATGGTTCCGAACTTATGTACTTCTCAGGAGATGCTACTGTAGCTACAAAAACATTGGCCATTGATTATGAGCTAGATAGACTATACTGGATCAGCAATGATGAAAAGAAAATTTACCACTCGAAATTGGATTTTGCCGATATTCAATCGATTAACATTACGCACATAATAGATCCGCTATCGATAGAAATTCATAAAAATTTCGTATACGTTGCCAATGCCTCGAGTATATTGAGAATGGACAAACAAACTGGCGATTCGATGGATCAATTGGCACCGACGAGGGCACAAAGTGAGAAAATTGCGACGATCCACGACTTCAAAATTTTCTCGCCCCGAACGATCGAGAAAGATCATCCCTGCGCGATCGATAACGGAGGTTGCCAGGTTTATTGTTTTGCCTTGCCCAGCAATGAGGGACTGACGAAAAAATGTTCTTGTAACGATAAAGAAATAATACAAGATGAGAAATGCTATGGGCCGTCTGTACCCACAGAATAGTGTAGATAGTGCTCATAATTATCGAATTATTTTGTCCCAGCCGTAACTTAGCCGTAAATTTTGTTAATAGGATTCATACAATTTAAAAAAAAATTGTCAATAAAATGGGTACAAAATCATTGCGCTACGTCGATTTATTGCAAATAATGTAGATGGCCCTTGAGTACTTATAATTAAAAAAAAAATAGTTTGTTTAGAATAAAATCGTCTGTATAATTATTATCTTTATATGTATACCAATGTTCTAGAAAATAATTAGTCAATTAATTAATCTGAAAATATTTTGTATCTTTTTTAATGAAAATAACATTCCTTGAGTTACATTGTATGGAAGAAAATTTATATCAATGAATTTGATGAAATTCTTGAAGGACAATTTATACACACTGCGAGATTCCTTTAGATTAATTGTTATCCAAGTGTAATTATGAGCTAAATATCAATTGGAGTAATAACCTGAATACTTATTATCATTATTTTGATAATTTTATTATCTCATTAATTTTTTAAAGTTATTTCCTAAAAGAGAATTGTGAAAAACGTGGTAAATTCGGCAAAGGAGTTTGATTCAATTATTTAGCTGACTCAAAGTTTGTAGTTTTAATATTCACTAGATGGCGCTCGTACTTGTTTGATGTTTTAGTATAATTTTTTGCGATGTAATGCGACTTGACAATTTGTCACCATAGTAATAATACCAATAAAAATCTTGAAAAACTAATATTATTAATTT
Source organism: Trichogramma evanescens (assembly GCA_902732785.1). NCBI lineage: Eukaryota > Metazoa > Arthropoda > Insecta > Hymenoptera > Trichogrammatidae > Trichogramma > Trichogramma evanescens. The sequence goes on along the minus strand of CACVKI010145353.1, from coordinate 79,908 downwards.
TTTTCACACAAGATTTACCGTACGTTAAAAGGATTAACTAAATGTTCGATTATAAAAGATGAAAAAGAAAAAGAGTTTTTGAAAATAGCAAAAGAAGACGGAAAATCACATTTTTAATCTTATTTTCTAAAATGTTTACAGATTAATTTCTCTTAAGATTGTATGATGGTGACATTCATATGAAAAATGATCGTTTATAGCCGTTTATAATGACCAAGTTCTGTGTAGTAAAATTTCGAGAATCGATTAATCGAAATTTTCGACTCATCGCACCGGTCAATGAATCCGATACAATATCGCATTTGTGTATGCTACAGTCTCTGTATACCGTGTCGTCAGCACTCGTTTAAGTGTAAACAAACTTATACCCTTTAGTAAATTTAAAAAAGAACAATTAATTTTTCCGTGGTTCAAATATGTTTCCTGTGAGTTCTCAAAAAAAGCATTGGTTGTTCACCGATGAAAAAGAAATTGCTCAACTGCGTGAACAGGCAAATGCCACTTATATTGTTAAACATGGATCTCACATGACAGTAAGTTACTAACAATTTTACGTCAATAGTATTCTGCAGATTGTTTTTCAAGACAATTGATCCAATTAATTAAGTTAATTACTAAATTATGAATGCTTGTATTGAAAATGAGGTTAGAAAATTTTCAAATAATGTGATTTTTATTTTAGAAAGAGAAGAGAGAAAATCATTTCTTATCATGTCAGGAGGAGGAAAGTTTACTCAGGTATTGGGAAATATCTATGAAAAAATTTTGCAAAAACTTCAATCCACCTATGCCAAAAGCTACAGCAGCCACATCGTTACACTATTTTAAAAGATTTTACCTGCGAAACAGTGTAATGGATTATCATCCTAAATATATAATGGTTACCTGTATTTACTTAGCGTGTAAGGTAAAGTTTGCCACTAATTTATTATTCAATTTTTTCAACTTCGCATACCTAACTTTGGTTATATTTCAGGTAGAAGAATTTAATGTTTCAATTTTACAATTTGTCGCTAATGTAAATGGAGATAAAGAAAAGTGTTGCAACATAATTATAAACAATGAACTTTTGTTGATGCAACAATTAGATTATCATTTAACTATTCACAACCCGTTTAGACCTGTGGAAGGATTTCTCATAGATATTAGGGTGAGTTTGCTTCAAATCACTCAAATGATTTGAAAGATATTTTGGTTAGCCAATATATTTCAAATTTTATTTCTAGACAAGATTTCCTTCTTTGGAAAATCCAGATGATTTAAGGCCACTCATTGATGAGTTCCTTGAAAAAGTTTTTTCCACAGACGCAGTTTTAATCTATGCTCCTAGCCAAATTGCCTTAGCCGCAATCTTACATGCTGCATCATCGACAAAAGCCAATTTAGATTCTTATGTGACAGACTTACTTCTATCTAGAGAACAATTAAAAAACATTGTTGCAGCTGTTAAAGGTACTTTTAATTGAAAATTTGCTCTTATAGAGTAACTGCTGTATTAGTAGATATGTTGTTCTGAGATAAAATGCTATCATTAATTCCAGAAATTCGAATGATGGTAAAAGGTATACCAGCAACTATATCAGTTGAAACTATGAAATTATTGGAAAAGAAATTGGAAAAATGCAAAAATCCAGAGAATGACCCTGACAGTGATATGTATGTTTGAATTTATTATTGAAAAATTTCTATTTATATTATTCATAAAACAATACTTATAAATGGTGACTTTATTATTTGAAAATTTTTTAGATATAAACAACGAATGGAAGAAATGATAGATGAGGATGATATCTCTAATAATAAAACATATGCTAAACTTACACACTCACAAAGTGAGTGTAATAATGATAAAATTCTAGATCAAATTTTTGACCAAAGTATATGTAATTAATAAAAAAATTATATTGGTCAATAAAAAGTACATGAAAAATCAATCATGTTTTAAGTTGACGAATGTTAGATAATGATATTTGTTATTAGGTGTTTACAAATTGAAATTGAACATACAATAAGACTTTCATTAAAAAATATCACAGTTTGTGCATGATTTATCTGGCCTTTGCAGTTAATCAATATTGTATACTATTTAACAAATTTTACTTCACATAATATATTTTTATTAAAATAAATGAATGCTCATATTCAATGTTGATGCCTGTAATCTAATCTTCTTGTTATATTATAAGCTGCTTGGCTCGTGGAATTGTTTTGAAATATGTGTGGCCCATTAGATAAATTGCTTGGTAAAGGCTGAATCACCGGTAAGGTAGAAGGTACATTCGCTGATGAGGCCATAGTAGAAAAATGCGACGGTAAAATAGATGTACTCGGTTGAACATGGTTTGGATAATTAAAAAACCTATAATAATTGAAAGGATTATTATTTTAGATTTTTAATTTCTAATTTTTAATTTTTGAAACTATGATGTAACATAAAAAATGAAAGTTTTTTTTATTTCAATATTCACAAATTATTAAAAAGATTGAAGAATATTAATTACCACAATCGATCGCCTACAAACATCGGTCGTGGTGCATGAATTCCTAAGCTGGAATAATATTGTTGAGCCAATAATTCGACGTCGTTGGTATATTTTCGTTTCCACTTAGTTCGTCTATTTTGAAACCATATTTTTATCTGAAAATTAAATAATTTGATTTGCATTTTTTATTAAATCATACTTGATTAAAGACTTTTTACAAAGTAATTAGTTTTGGAAGTTTGATATTTTGATATTGCATGAGACCCTGTTCAGCTATTTTTGTCTAGGGTATCTACTTTTTGAATAGGCAACATTATCCAGCGTTCACCGGCCTCGGTAGCGCAGTAGGCAGCGCGTAAGTCTCATAATCTTAAGGTCGTGAGTTCGATCCTCACCCGGGGCATTATTTTTGCCATTTCGATAGAAATTTTTCGTTTATATTATGGGGCGAATCACGATAGATGCCCCAGCAGTGTGCGCGAGCGCGCAAAACAGCCAAATCACGCAGTTTTTGACTCGCTGTACGGACTTCATATTCTATCTAGAAAAAAACACGGGTAAGTGATTTCGATGTGTTTTTTCCTCAGCTTTCTAGTGGTGAGGTCAAAAATGCAAAAATCAGCCTCCATAACCTCAAAACATGGACTTGAATATAAAACACGCTGTATCTTTTTTGCCTCCAGGTTTAGAGTGTTTTTGAGGGTCTAGATCGAAAGATCTCGCGATTTTACATAAGGGGCCGTCCATAAATTACATAAACACTTTTTTAAAGATTTTTGACCCGTCCCCCCC
>CACVKI010145353.1:0-76583 GCA_902732785.1 Trichogramma evanescens | reverse complement strand
CCCCCTGCTTAGTAAACATAAAATCCGGAAAATTAGTAAACATACTCAAATGCAATAAAAATATAAAAATAAATAGGAAAATTAGTTTACTATTATTAAACTATATCAAAATATTTAATTGATGATCATAATAATTTTATAAATATGGGTTATACGCGTCAACTGTCCCCCCATCAAAAAAATGAAATAAAAACTAAGTATGTACTTTTGAAGAGTTCATTGAAAAATGAAAATCCTAAACATTTCAGCCCTCTAGATCCATCTGTCATGGATCTACGGGGCCTCAAAGTTGGAATTTTATTTTTCAAATTTTATTCTGCTTTCCAAAGATTTATATGAAATAATATAAAAATTGTTAAAACCTGATTTTTTATGTAAAATATGTTCATCGATACTTTTGATAAATTTTGGTCATCGGCAGACAAACAGACTTCATTATTGAACATGATATAAGTCAAGAATGAAGGAAAATTAGAGAAAAACCATGTTTTTGACCTATAATATGCTCTCAAATGAAGTATATTAGTCTACCGATTACCAAAATTTATGAACAGCAATTTTATTAACAGCAAAACAAACATATGAACATGTTTATTTTTTTACTTTTATGCTATATTCGATTTTCAATGGGTAAAAAAGCTATAAATATGATTTTTGACAACAAATTTGAGTTCTCCATCAAATCTTACATACAAAATCATGTATCAAAAATTTTTTTATATTCACCCTTAGCAAGCAGAATAAAATTTGAAAAATGAAATTCCAACTTTAAACCCCTGTAGATCCATAAGGGATGGACCTAGAGGGCTGAAATTTTCAAGACTTTTATTTTTTAATTAACTCTTCAAAAATACATACTTAGTTTTTAGTTAATTTTTTTGAGGGGGACCAATTAACGCGATATAGCTCATATATTAATCTATATTTATAACAATCTGTGACGAATTTACATAAACACACGTTATTCTGCTATGTTATTAAGTTAGGTAGAATACTTATGAGACGTGATTCTCATCTCGCGTTGTAGTATGGGGAAATATTTAAAGCGGAAAAATTAAATTTTTTAAGTTAATTTATGTATTATGTGGGCAAGTTTGTTTACGTAAACTCGTTAGATTAGTTAGGGGGCACCCCCACACGTAATAAATAGTAAACAAATTGCATACCCCCCCTCCCCCAAACGTGTTTACGTAATTTATGGATGGCCCCTAAGAAATGACTCTAAAAAAAGGGGCTTTTTCGATTTTCTCGAGCGGTGAAGAGGGAAAGAGCGCGCGGTCGGCCGTTTTCGGGCGCCGCGGCCTGTTTTTTCGCTGCACTTTACGTTTTTTTATTTATCACGCGTTAGGATTTTGCCATAAAAATAAACAAACACATGTTTTTGGTGTATTTTTTCCTCATATTTTCAATGGTGCAATTAGTTTTTGGAAAATTGGCTTTTTTGAACAGATAAATTAACTTTTTTGATTAATAGTTTTATTATTTTCGACCTATTCGCGAAACGAAGCAACTTTTCTAAAAACTAATTGCACCATTGGAAAGATGAGGAAAAAATACACAAAAAACATGTATTTGTTTATTTTTATGGCGAAAGCCTGACGCGTGATAAATAAAGAAACGTAAAGTGTAGCGAAAAAACAGGCCGCGGCGCCCGAAAACGGCCGACCGCGCGCTCTTTCCCCCTTCACCGGCAAAAATAATGCCCCGGGTGAGGATCGAACTCACGACCTTAAGATTATGAGACTTACGCGCTGCCTACTGCGCTACCGAGGCCGGTGATAGATTATGTTGCCTATTCAAAAAGTTTCGGGTCTCTTAAAAACAAGTTTTTCTATGCCCAGGAGAACCAGAACCTTACAATATTAGTAAATCTATGATCACCGTGGTATTTTATGCATCTTTAATTTATATCCAAATTCCTTCTCGCTTTTATCGCATTCCAAACCTCTTCGACCTTCATGTACTGTCATTTAGTGTATAAAGAAGCTCGATTTTTGTCCAAATTTTTTCTCGCACTTTTTACAAGGGCAATCTTAACAACTTTGATGTACCGTCTTTTGGTGAATGTGTAAATTACATTTATATCCGTTTTTTTTCACTCGTCGCAAACGTAATTTTTGCGACTTTCATGTATTCTTTTTTGGGGTTCGATCAAATTTCATTTTTGTCCAAATTTCTTATCGCATTTTTCACATGCGTAATCTTTGCAACCTTCGTGTATTGTCCTTCGATGCTTAAACAAGTCCGAATTTTGTCCAAATTTCTTCCCACAATGGTCACATGGGTAATCTTTGCGACCTCTGTGGACTCTCTCTTGGTGTCTGAGCAAATCTGATTTTAGTCCGAATTTCTTTTCACAATTGTCACATGGATAATCTTTGCGACCTTCATGGACTATTCCCTTACGAAAAAAATCTGTGGAAAAATCCCACAGAAAATCCTGCGGGAATTTCCTAGGGGAAATTCGCGCCGCAAAATCCCGCAGAAATTCCCGCAGAAAAAATGAAGGGAGCAAAGAATTGAAATAGCCTGTAGAAATGTCCATGATTTCGGTAGTTGAAAAGGTCAGATATTCAGGAGTCATGTTAATCCTGCCAAACATATGTAGCTGAAGCTACCCGCACAACGATTCGCAGGTAATTCAGATTTACCTGCAATGAAACGTGCGTCGGACGCAAAGTATGAAATTTCGTGAAGTTTTGATAGAATCGATCGGAAACTTATCAGTGCGATCAAATATAAAAAAAGTAAGCATGAAAAGCCAAAAACGCAAAAGAATCAACTGTACCCCCTCCAAAAACGGATCGGAAAACATAACTCATGTACAGATGTCATACCCTGATATTCGTTTTTTTTAAACTGTTAACGAAAACCAACTCGGATTTATATTCTCATAAAATGTTTATTAGACTACTACAGGTGATAAAGATGGCTTGCCACTCGTGGAAATAATTTCAACCCCCGTTTAAAAATATACAAAAGGTGGAGAAATAGGATTTTTTTTTATCGTTTTTTTTTTAAATGATCTAGGAAATAATTCCAGCCTTTTATGATTAAAAATGTTCCTAAGACTATAAGGAGTGAATGGGTCAAGCGGAAACCCGCGGAAACGATTACAACCCCGCCTAAGTATATATTTAAGGGGTTGCCAAATAACGAATTTCTCAAATTTTAAGTTTTTTCAGACTGATCTCGGGAGTATTTCCTCCTTTTTATTATTGGGAAATGTTCCTTGGACTGTGAGAAGTAAATGAGTCAAGTGGCACCACGCGGGAATAATTATAACCCCGTCAAATGAATTAACTAGGGATGTCGAAATAACGAATTTCTAAGTTTTTTTATTTTTTCAAAGTGATTTCGGGAATATTTCCTCCTTTATATTATTGGAAAATGTTCCTAAGACTGTGAGAAGTAAATGAGTCAAGTGGCACCACTCGAAAACAATTACAACCCCGCATAAGAATATTTAAGGGGTGGCGAAATAACAAATTTCTCAGATTTTCAATTTTTTCAAAGTGATCTCGGGAATATTTCCTCCTTTTTATTATTGGGAAAAGTTCCTTAGACTATAAGGAGTATGTAAGTCGAGCGGCACCACACGGAAACAATTACAACCCTGCCTAAGAATATTTAAGGGGTGGCGAAATATCGAATTTCTTATAGATTTTTTGTTTTTTCAAAGTGATCTCGGAAATAAATCCTCCTTTTTATTATTGGAAAACGTTCCTTAGACTGTAAAGAGTAAATGAGTCGAGCGGCAACGCGCGGAAACCATTACAACCCTGCCTAAGAATATTTAAGGGGTTGCGAAACAACGAATTTCTCAGATTTTATCACCTTTAAGTAGTCTAATAAACATTTTGTGAGAATATAAATCCGAGTTGGTTTTCGTTAACAGTTTAAAAAAAACGAATATCAGGGTATGACATCTGTACATGAGTTATGTTTTCCGATCCGTTTTTGGAGGGAGTACAGTTGATTCTTTTGCGTTTTTGGCTTTTCATGCTTACTTTTTTTATATTCGATCGCACTGATAAGTTTCCGATCGATTCTATCAAAACTTCACGAAATTTCATACTTTGCATCCGACGCACGTTTCATTGCAGGTAAATCTGAATTACCTGCGGATCGTTGTGCGGGTAGCTTCAGCTACATATGTTTGGCAGAATTAACATGACTCCTGAATATCTGACCTTTTCAACTTCCGAAATCATGGACATTTTTACAGGCTATTTCAATTCTTTGCTCCCTTCATTTTTTTCTACGGGAATTTCTGCGGGATTTTGCGGCGCGAATTTTCCCTAGGAAATTTCCGCAGGAAATCCCGCAGAAATTCCCGCAGGATTCTTTGTGGGATTTTTCCACAGATTTTTTTCGTAAGGGATTTTTTGGTGCAAAAGTAAATTATAACCAAGTCCAAATTTTTTCTCGCACCTATTGCATGCAAAATCTTTGCGACCCTCGTGGATTGTCTTTTGGTGTCTTCTTAAATTACTTTCGTTTCCAAATTTTTTGTCGCACTTGCCACATGCGTAATCTTTGCGATCTTCGTGTACTATCCTTTGGTGCTTCAACAAATCTAATTTTCTTCCAAATTTCTTCTCGCAATTGAGGCATGCGTAATCTTTACGACCTTCGTGGATTGTCTTTTGGTGTTGCTTTAAATTTCATTTATTTACAAATTTCTTCTCACATTTGTCGCATGCGTAATCATCTTTGCGACCTTCATGGACTGTTGTTATATGCACTAGCAAAATCCGTTTATTTCCAAAATTCTTTCCGCAATTGTCGCATAAGTAATTGTTGTAGACTTTAAAGTCGAAATCACTTTGACCTTTGTGTACTGTCTTCAAGTGAAAAAACAAATGTGATTTTTTTCTATACTTTTCCTCACACCTGTCGCATGCGAAATCTTTGTGACCCTCATGGACTATTTTTATGTGCAAAAGCAAACTTTGTTTATTTCCAAATCTCTTTGTGCACCTTTCAAATAAGTAATCTTTGAAAACTTCGTGGAATATTTTGTTGTGCTTAAGTAAAGTTGACTTATTTTCAAATTTCCTCTCGCACTTATTGCAAGTGAAATTTTCGTGATCTTTATGAACTAATTTTTGGTGTGTAAACAAACTTGCTTTTTTCACAAATTTTTTTTCGCATCTGTCGCATGCAAAATCTTTGCGGACTTTATGCACTGATACTTTGTGTTTACTCAAATGACTTCGGAACTTAAATTTTTTTTCGCATTTGTCGCATGCGTAATTTTTCTGATCATTGTGAGTTGTGTCTCGATGTGTTATCATGCTTGATTCTAGTGTAAATACCTTCGGACAAATATCATAAACGTGTTGTTTATCACATGAAACAGCAATGTCGTGTTCACTTAAATTATCCTTTAAGACAACTTCTTCGGATTTCTTCTCACTTTTATTCATTTTGATGCGTAAATTAAACGAGAAACTTTCTATTTAGTGTTACGGAAGTCGAATGAGTAAAATTTGTTATTTGGAATGATCGTTTGTTCCATTACGAAAGACAACGTTTAAACAAATTTATCTTCACTATAAACATGATCAATGTTCGAGAGACGATGTCAAAATTGTATAGGATCTTGTTGTTTACAATTAAATGACTGATTTATCTGTTCATACATTGTGCTTCTAAATTTAAACCAATTTAAAACTCTAACTTGGCCACGATTTTTTGAGGAATTTTTTTGACCTTCTACAAAACGCCCTATTAGATCGAGTAAATAGATCCTTATACAATGCATGATAGATTTATAAAAAATTGCAATATTCATTCCAAAATGTACTGACCCTATCCGTTGCCACTTCACACGCCATGACGCGATTGCCACTCCATAATTTGCACCCAATAATGCTAGGCTTAGATTTACAAATTCAGAATTAATTTAACATAAATATTATTCGTTCATTGATCTCGATTTTCGCATAAGTTCAGCAAAGACTTCGCGTTATATGAATATCTTTTGTTAAAACACACCGTTTTTCATAATTGCATTAAAACATGCATAAAATACCATGGAGATCATTAATTTACTAATATTGAAAGCTCTTTTAGGTTCTGGTTCTCCTAGTCATAGAAAAACTTGTATTTGAAAGAACACATACTGCAAGAAGTGAATAAAATCCAACAAAAATATGAAAACGTGATTTTCTTTCATTTTCGTATATTAGGAGAATAAAAAACCAAAAGAGCTCACAATTTTGAGTTGAAAGCTGATGCTCTTACAAATGCCTGTGCACTGGACGTACCTACTTATAGATACATTAGAGAAAGTGAAAGTTTGTCATTCGTGAAAGGCGTATCTAGTGACTTCTCGAATTCTATTGGTGCTCTTTGTGACTTTGAAGAGAGTAAAAAGCCTCTGAAGCCTGAGCCACTAATTAAATTCTTGCTTACAGTTGAACCCAACTGACAAACAATGTCTCATATCAGTCATTTTTTGCAAGATTTTTCAAAAATTATTTGGACAATATTAACGCTTTTAATCCGATTTTCCAACACCCAAACCTTTCCTTATATGTTCGTTATTATTGGAAGCATTTTTTCTGAACTGAAGTAAAAATAAAAATAATAATATTTTGTGAATTAAAAATGCCCGAAAATACAATTTTTATGTAAAAAATTCTTCATTATGATTTTGACGTTGTTAGCAAAGAAATGATGTGGAATTAGGCTTGTCTATTAGTCGCTGCGAATCTTTTCATCCCCACTCTTGTGGACTTAAAAACACGCGTGCCTTTACTACTTCTCCGTGATATTTGCGTTCAATAGTTGTCGAGCAAGTCTTCTGTCTTTTTTGCACTTTTGCACTACAGCTGCTATGCATTGGCTCAAATTACATATAGATCGTATGCTAGAACCGTGAATGCATTTTTAGCATAAACATAGGCACTTCATACTTATAAACTGTTTACGATTTTTAATTTTTTATTAATTTCTTAAAAAATTTTATTTAAGAGAAATGGAAAAATCTGGAGCAATCGAATATCTTAGCCTGTGAAAAGCACCGCCTACTTATGTAGTTTCTGACTCGACTGTCAAATTTCTTATTTCTACTTTGGCTTCTACATACTTATATATTCCTGATCCAAAAAGCCTTGAAAAACCGCAATATCTATTTTTTTCTAATTAATTTCTATTTACCACCATTGAAATTTAAAACGTAGTTGACAGTAGACGTATTTTTGATCAGTGTTCATTAATTGCATGATCATTATACATATGATTATACATATTAAGTACATAAAAATTAAGAAACCACTCTAAGTTATACAAGAAGCACCAATAGAATAAAAAAATCATTTGATACGCCTCTTATGAAATTCAAACTTTCACTTTCATTTATCTATAAATATGTCTAGTATACTGCTAGAGCATCAGTCACCAACTCGGAAATGTGGGCTCTATTAATTTCTTGTTCTCCTAATAAATGAAATTAAAAAAAATCACTTTCTGTGTTTTGTTGGGTTTTATCTAATACATTGTGTTCTCTCAAATGTAAGTTTTTTTTTGGCTAGAAGAACTAGAACCCAAAAGAGCATACAATTTAAGCGCAAACATTTTTAAATGCTACACCTTTAGTATGGTCATAATATAATTTTAAATTATATTAATAAAAATAATGGCTCTTTTCCATTTATGCAAAAGTACAGGGGTTTCAACTTTTGCACGAAAAAAGTCTACGGAAAGATATGCATCTCAGTAAAAAATCAAAATATTAATGTTATAAAAAATGAAATAGAGCGGAGAGGGCAATACATTTTTGTTAAAAAACTGAATAGAGCCTTTTTGTTTTAAAGGTGCCCATGAGTCCTTAATCTACTTGACATGATACATGATGCATGATACATGAATTACCAAAATATTATAATGCAGTTAAAGTTAATGAAAAATTTTAAAAGATTTAAAACTATGATTTAAACCATTTTTTGACCCCGAATAGCAAATCGATATTACATACTATTATTGGTTCATAATTTTTTAGATGTTTTTAAAATCACAATGTTTATATAATATTAAAAAAAATTAATTACTTTTCTTCACATTAGATTTTTATGTAAAAATTTCTATGAATAGCGTGAATGTAATTTTAAAAGCTTTGAATCTGCCTATAAACTTGTTTAATCAGTTTCTGAGTAATTATTAAAGAATCTCACACGCTGACTTGAACAGAAATCTGCCTCGTGTGGCGTACGACAATTTACGCATCTTTTAGGCTCAGTAAGCGCCGGATCGGGTCGGTGCGCCAATAGGGTTGCGCATTCGGTATGAATTTAGCACGATGGCGAGGGAAAGAAATGAAAAAGAAAGATGCATCTCAGAAGAAGGAAGCTAAAAGAGTAATATATTTTAATTAAAAAATCGACGCCTTTACGCTCCGTCGCATCGCGCGCCTCGTTAACTTCTCCTGCGAAAATGTGTACTAATGTATGTGCAGCTTTTTAGACGTTTATGTGCAAGTATATATATAGAAGTATATACCCATAAACTTATTCAGTTTCTGTGATCTGTAACTTCTTCTCTCAAAGATTTTTGCTTCTAACAATTAACTCAAAGCCTTTGATTTTTATAACGATGAGTTCTCGAGCTTTGAAAGTTTCATTTTTGGTTTTCGTTACTCATTCATTTATTGACACTATAAACTCTACGATTGCAACTTTCTTGTTATTTAAGAGAGCAATTTATTAATTGATTAACTATTTTTATGAATTATAAAGTTTTTTATATCGCTGCATGAAAGAATTAAAAATTAAAAATAAATATAAATCGAAACGTTTTATGTTATCCATGCGTTTGAAACGGCTCACAATTATACGCCGGTGCACTTCAAGCGCTCCCAATGTCACTCTCACGACATACATCATCGAAAAATTAAAAATATACGAAAAAGCAAGAGGTGCTAATTGGCCTTTTACAAAAGTTGCATACAGCACATGACATAGGCGACGCGCACATTATAAGCGGCGCCGCTGTTCCGTGGCGCCGCTCAAAAAACACACATGTGGTGCGGCCCGTCGCTGCACGTTTAGTTGTGAGTTGCGTATTGCGCTGCACAGGCCGCCTTCCTTCCTCGCTGTCGAAGTCGGCATGTGCTCCGCGCCACGACTTATACCACCAACTCGCGCGTGCATAAATACGCCCAAAAGTGTATATCTTAAATATATCGCTCGCGTCAGGTATCGAGTCGCGCGCGATCTTTTCACTGGAGGAAGCCACGCGACATTACCTATCATTTATTGCCCGAGAGGCGCCAGAGATTATCATCTCCGCGGCTCTTTTACACATGCACATCAGCACTTTTGCTAATGGAACGATCGTTCTCGTTTCAAAACACGGCTTTTTTGCTGCACACGCGCCTTTATATACGATACTAGGATGTTGTTTGTATGTTGCGAAGTGTGTTTTGACAGGAGCACACAAGATCAACCACGAGATCTCTCTCTCATATAAAAACAGTTTAAAAAAGCGCCTCATTCGGTTCTACCATATATCCATGAGAAACTCACGAAAGCTGAAAAAAATGTTTACTTCTCGATGGTCATACCTGAGTTTCCGTGAGCCTAAGAGCTTTGCTGAGCTGCAGTCTCTTGGCGACGCTCAAATATTTATTCCTCTCAAATTCAGCCTCGAGCGATTTGATTTGGGCCGCCGTGAAGGCGGTGCGTGGTCGTTTTTTCCTGTCGTCGTCGCTCGTGGCACTCGAGCTCCTTTCCGGCAAGTCACGATCGCTCAATTCCAGCGCCGACGTCGAGTTCGCCCCGTAATTTTGCATCTCTGAAAAATCGGAACATTAAACCTCGTGATCGTCGATGATCGACGCGATGCAAGAGAGCCACGTGAGATTGAATCGACAAACGGCGCTGGGAATCGCGAGGCAACAATTCCTAAGCGCATCAATCCTCGGGACTGCCCTTTAGCGCGACGAGATGATATTTTTATCTCCACGAGCGCGCACCCGCTTACGCATCGTAAATTTATATAGTAGGCGTGTCGCGACTATTCCGCAAACCTATAAGCGCGGCAGAGCCGACAAGTGCAGCGCAGCCGTATATCTATTACGCTAATTAAGCGTATACATTCGTCATACTCCAAACTAACGAAGAGCTTACTTGATTGCTTCATCTTATGTATCTCGGAGGTGTATGTAGTATATAAGCTGGAATTATGAATGTCGTAGGGAAATTAAGTTTGAAATCTCGAGCTTTTTCGTCTTCTTTTAACGCGTTGCGTGGCTCTCGCGTGTATATAAGTGACTAACATTTATGCGCGTAGCGAGGCTCGTTTCTCGAGTGAATTATACGGGGTAGCTCGCGCGTACGCGTGTGCGCCTATCGTACGGAATTGCGGGATACACAAGCGTCCTGGGCGCGCATTGAGATTTATCGCCCGATGTCCCATTTCATTTATAGAGCCATTCGGTATTTCAGGATTAATTGCCGCTTCGTGTTTATAAAAAGATGCAATTACCCGAGCTGTTGCTGGTTCGGAGGCGATGCTAAAAAAAGAAGATTCGCTCGTTTTTAATAATTACATTCACTTGTGATTCGCGCACAAAAGGGCGATACCGAAAGCCAAACAAGCCTCATTGTTCCGAGCGGGATTTTGAATGGGTGCGCGAAGAAATTAATATGGATCGCGCGATAAACAAGCCGAAAAACTATTTGTGGTCGGTGAAAATGGCCTTGCGAAGACACATTTACCAGCTGAATGTACTGATTGTCGGGGTACAGACGCAGAGACATTTTTGGTCACGAGATGCATCGCGGCACTATATGCTTAATCAGCGTAACCCCAAGTCGCTTCGTGTGATCGACCAATCGCATACAATGTGGAACGGACGATTTATCGCTTTATAGAGATCACGCCCGCTATTAATTCGAGCTTTTTACCGGATCATTGGTACGAGAGACAAAAATTTGGCGCAATTCGAAAAATGCAATAGGTTGTGAAAAAAAATGGTAAAAATTTAATGCGGCGAAAAAGGGCTCTCCGCTCGATTTGTCGTCTAAAGAGTCGGCCGAATCGACGCATACGAGCTCGCTACGCACATGTCTCTTGGAAAAAGGGAAACGACGGCGGCGGCGAGCTTGCGGTCTATATAGCAGACTCACTCTCGAGAATCAAGAATAGACTTCTGAGGTTGTATCGTTCACGGCACAGAGTATACGCGGCGGCAGCAGCGCTCCACGCCCGTTGAGTTTTACCTAATTGTCGTGCGCGCGTGTCTCTTTAATTACGCGTTGATTAATGAGCCGAGCAAGCGGCGGCCGCGCGCCAGCTAACAGTCCGATAAAGTGTCGAGCCTAATTTTTATTTATCCCCCCGGTACAATGTACGTCTTTCTATGCAAAGCGACAGTTGAGAATTTACCGAAAATAAGCCGAAGATTATTATAGAAATAGCATCGCGAGACAATGCAAGCGCCATAAATCGAAAAGTAATTAACCGGCCCGGTGTATAGCAATTCTCATTCGCACTTCTTCGCGGAGATTTACGAAGCTCGCGTTGACACACGGCCACGGTGGCTTTTATCCCGAGCTCGCTTGCGGCCCGAATGTATATACGCCGAGGCGAATAGCTGCAACACCTCTTGGATTTATCGCTAATTTTTGGTCACGAAGAGAGATAGAGCGAGAGGAACGTAGAGTAAAATTCGTCGATTTTTACTTTTCGTCCCAACTCATTGGATTTTAACTGGTAGTTTCGAGACCCGAAGAAACTTCGTTTTTGCTTAATAGCTTTAAATCTCTCGCTATACGAGTGCAGTGCACCGAGTGCAGAGGAAAGAACGTTTATTTGTCCCGTATAAAACGAAAATTTGTTCGGAAAGAACGAGCCGAGGATAAATAGTGGACCGGAGGATGAACAGCAAGTAGGCGTGTGGACCATGCATTCGCGCTCGCAGGAAGTCATGGATCAAACTCTTTGTCTTTTGACTCGAGTAGCGCCCCTGCGAGATGCCAGCCTGACAGTTGTATTTTTTTTTTCGTTTCATTCCGTCATCTAGAATCAACGAATTTGCATATACGTACGAAAGTTGGAAAATTCAATCCCATGGTTACCGAAATTTATTTCTGGCTCGGGTGACGTCGAACAACAGCCCGGCATTGTTAGCTCGCTCTCGTGAAAATCGCTTTCCTCGGCAGCGTTCAACGATAAATTCGTCTGGTTCGAAGTTCGACGAGTATCTTCTTCACTGGAGTTGTTGACTGCGGTGAAAGGGAAAATATTGTTGTTTATTCAGTATCAATATATTGACGATATTTAAAAAAAATTTTTTAATAATATAATTAAAGAGAATTTTAAATCTACAAAAATTAATCAAGTCTACATAAAGAAGGAAATTTTCAATTATGCTTACGAAAATACAGAACGAGTATTCATACATAAAAATTACTTGAAATGTTTCGATCATCATTCAAACAGTTACATTAGAGTAGATTTTTAATAAATATTTAAAAGAAATTTCAAAGAACGAGTTTGATTATTTTTGCTTTGGTCTCGATGTTTCTTGAATCCATTATTTAAAATTATTAATATTTTAATTGTTTTAATTATTTCATAATTCAAAAACATATTATAAAAAGTTTATGAAAGTCAAAAAGTTCTTTTGTCGTTTACTTATTTACTTTTAGTGGAAAAGATGCGAAATGTTTAATTAATATTGTTTTATTAAAAAAATTAAATATTCAAGCTCTGATTATACTCGATTATTTGGACTCTTCGTTTCATTGAATTAAAATTTTAAATACAATGTTTCGTTACATTCATTCAATAAAAGAGTAAAAGGAAGTAAAGTAAGTATTTTTTAGAAATATCAGAATATCTATGTGTGAATTAGATTGTTTATAAACACAAATTGTGGAGGGCAACAAGAACAAGTTTTCAATTTCTCACCTTCTGGACAATCATTGCAATCCCGAAGAATTCTGTGAGTAGCGAAGCGACGATGCGCATCGTCATCGGAATCGCAGTGATAGGATGTTTCTCTCTGTCTCGTGGTATCGCTCGGTGCAAGTAGCCTCTCGATACTAAACGACACTTTGTTGGTCAATTCGCTGGCCCCCATGGTCACTTGCTTACTAATCGTCTGTTTGTCTTGCTCCATTATCTTATCTCACTTTGCCTCGAAGCTCCCGTGCACACATGCGTGTGCATATAGAATCGCGCGTGCAACTAATTAGCCCGTGCAAGTGGAAGAATCAGCATGATTTTTGGCCGCGAGCCTCCTTGGCGCATCGGCGAGAGGAAAACAAGGCGGAGTCTTTAAGTCGAAGTTATGGAGCCGAGAGCCAATCGACTCGGGAACGATGTCTGGGCGGTACTTGGCAGCGAGCGCGACTACTTGTAGCTCGCTGTGTGCTTTGCCTGAGCTTTCGTTTATAATTATTATGTTGTAAGGCACTCGCGGCCGCGCTACACGGCAGCATACAAACGAAGCGCTTTTATGCGCGATTAATAAGCTCTTTTAACGCGAGCAGCGCATTTAAACTTGCTAAAGCGGCGCGAGTTTGCTTTGCTGTATTATATACGCGGTGCCGCTGCTACCACTGCTGCCTGCCGCTTACACACGTATATTTCTATCGTCTGTGTTTCCTGCATCGCTGAATAATCGCGCCTTGATGTTCTATCCGTGTTACATCTACCGCGTCGAATTCGTTAGATGCGCGTGGAATGACATTTTTGGCATTTTCGACTTTTTATTAATAAATCGAAGCATTGTTAAATTGATCATGATTTTCATCATGCCACTTTGACTAGACAATGCTCACATTTAAGGCAAATTCGTGATTTTGACTTAATTGCTCTGGCTTAATTAAAATTTGTTAATTGACCTGAATTATCACCACGATGGTATGATAATTGGTACGTAAAACAAAATATGCATTAAATAAAATTAAACGTGCAGCACTCGAAAGATATTACGAAATTATAAAGATTAAAAATCATACATGTAGATGTTGGTTCAGAAAAATACAAATTTAAGTAGATCAAAATAATAATTTTCACATAATATTTATTTTTTCTCGTGGTACATAATGACTAAACACATAATAAATATATAATATAATAATTAAAAGTTAAAATTATGTGCAATAATAGACTCTAAAATATAGTTTTATCGAAATTGAGGTATTTTGATGGAAAGAAATTCCTGATAAATTTTTTATATATTTAATATCTTTACTTTCTGATTCAACGTGAATAAATACAAAATATTTGAATTATGTCAACTAATTTTAATACGATGTCACTATCACCAATACTTCAGAGCACCGCGACTCAGTGTATCAATTTGACTAAAGCAAAAATAATATAACAAAAGTACGATAATTTTATAAATACCATGGTTACAACGATTAAAATTTACTTTGTTTCAGAACATTTAATTATCTGGGGTTCTTTTTTTTGACAGTGCAGTTCAAATGTATTATTTACAATTTTTTGCGTTTAAATTGTCGTAAAAATTCAATTTTTCACTTAAACTTAATTAGCTATAAATAATTACATCTGTTGCGTAGAATTGCCATTCCATGTGTTGTTTTCATCATCGTCATTATCACCGGAATGAAGAGTGCGAATGTTACCACGAGTGCGAATTTTCGATGTTCCTCCTAGCCTTCTATAAACAACATTATTATTTTCTATTAAAGTGTGTTTAATATTTTTTTATTAAATATGCTTGCAGTGTAAAATAAAGATAGTAAATAATACCTTGCTGCTGGAGGGAAACCTCTGAAACCTGAACTACTACTTGGACCTGCAGCAGCATTTCCACTGTTTCCACTATTGTTACCACCTCCTCGGTTACCAGTAAAATAATTTGAAATATAGTTGTAAATACTTATAACTGGAGCAACAAGAGTCCAGAAAAAATGCGAAAAAATTCCCGCACCATCAGATGACTTGATGACAGATGCAGTGTTACTCTGAAAAATAATAAGTATTAGTAGAAAAAATTAAATTTGATTATTTTAAGTAAAAGACCTTTTGATTTATAGAACTTACTGATTTCAAGGGCAAAATTAAAATGGTTGCTGATGGAACCAGTTCCATTTCTGAAAGGGTCTTACTATCATCTGCAGAAGTAAAGTCTCTTCTTGGGAAAAATGATGACATTGAAAAATGTCTGAATGGCAGTTGAGCATTTTGAGTGACATATGCTCTAAGAGTACCTAAAGTTTCAGTTGCTTCAAATGTACCCGTTATATTACTTCCAGTAGGAAGCTTAAATTGAATTCTAGCTTTAGACATATCAACAGATGGTGCCTGTGCTTGAAGTCTAGCTTGTCGTTCTTCGTCAATTTTTTCTTGCTGAGCTTCTTTTTCCTACATCAAAGGTGATCAATTAGTATTCAAATTTCAAAAAGTTCATGTTAAAAATGAAATAAATTCATTACCTTTATGTGCATTTCATATTTTTTTTTACGTTCTAATTTATCTTCAGCAATTTGTTTCAATATTTTTTCTCTTGCAGCTGCATCAGCAGCTTTTTCTTTCAATCTTTCTTCTTGTGCTTCTCTTAGTTCTTTGTCTTGCTGCATTTGCCGCATTTTCAAAACATCTTTGCCCATTCTCCTTCTTTCCATTTCTCTTTCTTTTTCTTTTTCTTTTTCTTCTTGTTCCTTCTGTTTTTGTTGTAAATAAATAAGTTGCCTGGCTCGTCTGACTCTTTCCTGACATAAATACAGTAAGTGTCATAGCTTGTAACAAACGAACTAACAATACATTTTTAATTACTTACCTCCTGAGAAATATCTTCTGGATTTTCAACACTCGTTGAAGGCTCAGCTGTTTGGTTGCTACCACTTGCTAAAGGGCTTGGATTCTGAACTGTTTGGGGTAATGTTTTGCTACTATCAGGCAAGGTATTACTACCAGATGAGGAATGTGCAATTTGTTCAGCTTGAATCAAGTTGGAGGATGATTGACTAACTTCTGGTTTTGCTTTCTCCAAAATTGAGGAAATTTTTGCAGCCAAATCATTGGGTGACATGGCATTGCCAACAACTTCCAAAGGAGCTCCATTGTCACCAATGAAAAAAATAGATGGTACAGGAACAAGTTGATCTAAAAGTTCAATTTTATCATAAGGCTACACCTTACCAGATATAAAATTTAATATAATTAATTCATCTTACAAATTTGAGCAAAAAATGTGTAATTTTCTGTATCACTTTGCAACTTGATAGCAACAAAGTCTTCAGATTCCAGTTTTGAAGATACTTGCGGAGAGTCTATGCTCTCAGCTACTTGTTTTGATGTGTCATCTTTGCCTGCATCAACATAAAACGTATGAATGTACATCGGCTCGAGTTCTATATAATAACCTCAAATGAATTTCTGAATAAATTATACTAACCTTCGACAAAAACTACGAATACAGCTTTTTTTGCTTTCGAGGCATTAACTGCTTCAGCTATAGAACCTTGGAACCACTTCATTTTATGCACTGACTTGCTATTTTTTCGTAAAAATGTGTATGTTACGTTGTGAAACGTGTAAAAAATATAACTGCGAAATTTAACGAGCTCGAACTAAACAACAAATTTCACTTCTATGCTTCAATAAATTGTACTTTCAATAATATTAATTATATACGTTCTGTCTGACAATAAGTAACAGTGTACAGGGCAGAGTGAAGACTGTAACAAGTTCAGCGATTTTCGTGCGAGTGCATGCGTGGATGACCCAAGTATAAAGTGGCAAGTGCAGCTGCTCAACGATAAACACGTTATGAGGTTTTACGGGTGTAATGACGATTCAAGCGCTAAAGCAAACAAATTCAAAATTTTTTAATAAAAAAAGTTATGTTTTAAACAAAATACGTATACATAATTTTTAACATGATTATTGTTTTTGTTACGATAAAACATGATCAAATATCGATTTATCACACAATAGAAAAATAATTTTTGAAACATAATTAATAGTGAATAATTATGACAAGCAACTTAATATTTCGCAAATTCTCATTTAACATGAATTTTTTATTTTACAGAATTTCAAAAAAGGTTGATGCAAAAAATGTTTGAATTTAATTCCACCATTTGTGTAAGTAAAAGTTCTAACTTGACTATTTAGTGATGATTACTTGAAAATGTTGATACATTCTATTTATGCGAAGAGTTTTCTCGATTTATAATAATTTAATGTGCAAAAATTAGTATGTGTTCTTATTCTTGTCATTAACAACGCGTAAAGGCTGTATTCTAAAATTTGACACTTCTCGCGAGTGTAGCGACTCCCACTCTTTTCGTAAACAAGATGCTTGGCAAGTAGCGGAGGACTGTAATCGCACGTGTTCAATTTGTTTTTAAACGTGTAAATCTTATTGATAAATAAAAAGAACAACAGTTCTACATTCAGCATTAAAAATGTCGTTTTTAACGAACAAAGGTAAGTCCTATTTGATAATATAATAGTGATAAAGCGAAGTTCTCGTTTGCTAAAAAATATCGTCTGCAGACGATACGACGAAATTGTTTCCAACGTAAGGCCATATAATGAATGAATTTTGATCTTTTGAGCATTGATTGTCAGCGTGTACATTGTTTATTAAAACATTGCTGTATCAATTGTGTTCCATACATTTTCATAACAATACGATGAAATGTAAGGTATAATGAATAGCGAATTCAATTCGCTTACTGAGTCATAACCTAAAGTTTATCGGCTTTGATACAACATTCATTTGTATGTTACGATGTCGTTGTGTTATTTTATCTAAAATATATAAATTATAATTGTTGAACATTTCTAAAGAGATTTTTAATAAAGTGTACATTTTTTTTATTCAAATAGTAATTAATTTGAATCGAGAAAATTTGAAGTTTCATTACGACAAAAAGTATCAACACTGTAATTTTTTAATTACATTTTTACATTGTATAAGCTCGAAAAATCATCGAATGTAGTAGACTTTAGTGATTGCAAATTGCTTAGAAAATTGAAATAGAATAAATTTAGTTTTTGCAATAAGTCTGCTGATAGTTTCTTAGAACTAATGTAGAGCGCGTGCGCGTATTTTTACTCTTTCATGACAGTTATAGCTTTTTTATGGGTATTTTATTTAATTATTTTCTTGTACTAACGCACAACGTTGATTGTATAATGACTACTCTAAATTCTGTTCTAAATCTTTTTATAATCACTGAATTTTTTTTGCCCCTTTTGGTAAACTGAAAGATTCTTTTTTCTATTGCAACCAATCGGTATATTCTAATGCAAAACTAATGCTTTAAGCTGAATTTACAATGGGCTTTAATCGAATTGAAAAAATTATTCTATTGATTCAACATCATCAAATATATTAATCGCTGATTGATTTCTCGTTTATTTTTTTTTATCTTGAGCAAGTAAAAAAATTGTAAATAAAAATACGATAAAAAGTTAATAACTCTCGGTGGGCAAAAACCCATGCGCAAAGGCATTAAATTAAAAATCATGCTGTGTCAGCGTTAATTTTTTTTACGCCTCATTAAATTCCGAAAAAATAAGTTGAATAATAATGAAATAACTATGAAACAACGTCAACGGTAGCACGGATTGCCAAGTTCAATAAAGTTTTCGGAGTTGGTTCGGGGGGAGCATTGCAGTTACTCGAGTTGCGCGACCGTTGTAAACTCAGCTTTATAAATAATACCTACATACACACACCTATGTGTACCGAGCAGCTGCATGCATTAAAAACGCGCAAAGTATGCTGCAGGCAGTTGCTATATACGTATGTGCGTGTATGTATTGTATGTATGTACGAGCCCGTGAGCTCTGTGCGCAGTGCTGAAGAGAAAGACAGACTATTCGTGTGTGCAAATGTAGTCGACAGAACGTCGCGTATAATGGCGTAGTGCGTTTGTCCTTGTGCGAGTATGTGATTTTTCTTCGTTGCGAGATCGTAGCTTTGTTACGTGCTTAGTGTATTAGCGTTAAATTCGATCGTTTCTCGACACATTATCCCATATATTGTATATAGCACATTCATATAAGCACGGGCGTACAAGAGTATTGGCTCAGTCGCGTACAGAGAAGCCTTGGTAATATCCAATTAGCATTTTCCAACTTTCTTAGACTGTTTATTATGCTACGGGCCACCGAGAGTAGATCAGTTATCGACACTTTTTCAAGTCACGAGTGCATTATCGCCTTAAGGTTTGCTGACTGCTGCAGTTTTGCGGCAGCTCATAGCGCGAAAGGTATCGCTGTGCAGAGGCGAGGACGGCTCTCATGATGATGATGACATCAGTCAGTTAGAGAAAACGTGTTTTATGAGTGCGTAGATCGCAGATATATACTTGTGCACCTGTTGCTGCACACGGTAGTCATTTTATATTCGTCACACATTCCATAAATTGCGTATACTTTAACATTTATGTATACGTTTATTTGATTTATATAAACATACATTTGATGTTACAAATACTGAGTCTGTGATTTGTGTTGATATTACTTTTCTTTGTTCTCTTTTGTATACACTCATACTCGACACTCATACTCATCAAAGAAAAATTATATTTGGATCTTTTGTGATGCTGACAACTTAAAACTCTAAAAATGAAGGTAACAGTTTGTTTCAACCATATCAGAGTTGTAGTGCCATGCGGAGATGGCAGTCTGCTTGTGCGAGATCTAATGCACGAAGCCATTCTCAGATATAAAAAGGCCACTGGCAAAAGTGACAGTAATTTATCCATCAGTAGTCTGTCTTCACTTACCACAGGAGGTATTTTGGATCCTGATGACAGATTGTGTGATGTTGCTGACGACAGAGAGCAAATTGTAGCTCAGTTTAGTGGATCAGATGTGATACATGCTGGAGGTGATGGAGCTAGTTCCGTTGGTACAAATAGTCCTGATTTCTTTCATGTTGACAACAAGGAGCACCGTATTTACCAGAGTAGATCAACCGGCAACATCAAGAGAGAAAGTACTAAGAGATTATCTATGCATGTTCTTTCCTCAAGAGAACCATACTTAGCTACCTACTCAGCACTTTCTCTTCCAAGGGAAACTAGAAGAAAGGAGCCCTTGGGTGAAGATGCCAAAGCTTATTATGATTTACCTAATGTGAAATCTGATATTATTGGTCAAGGAGAAATTAAAGAAATTGTAATTAAAAATGAACCAGGACCTCTCGGTTTACACGTTGTACCTTGTTACGATTTGCTTGGAAATGATCAAGGACTCAGAGTGGAAGGCATTGAACCAAACGGAAGGATAGCTAGAGATGGACAAATTGATTTGCATGATAAAATACTTAAAATAAATGGTCATAATTTATTGAGAATGCCATACACAAAAGTTCAAGAAATCTTTAGATTATGTATGAATGAGTCTTGTCTAAAAATATCTGTGGTAAAATATAAGAAGATCCAAGAGAAACAAGTACAAAATATTTCACACTCGTCTAGCAGTACTGAAAAAGCAGTTGATCACGATGACAGTTTTAAAAGACTGCAGTGTACTAATCAGAATTTATTACAAACAGCTAATACTCGAAAAATTGGTAAAATGATTGAGATTGAATTGACTAAAGGCAATAATGGCTTAGGTTTCAGTGTTACAACTAGAGATAACCCAGCTGGTGGCCATTGTCCAATTTATATTAAAAATATACTCCCTAAAGGTGCTGCAGTTGAAGATGGCAGACTAAAACCAGGAGATCGTTTATTAGAAGTAAATAATTTAGAAATGACTGGCAAAAGCCAAGCTGAAGTTGTTGCCTTGCTTCGAAGCATTCCACCAGGAGGTAAAGTACAATTGATTGTGTCACGTCAGGAAGAAGCTTGTTCAGTATCTAATAATGTAGCAGATGTAAATGTTGGTGTTCCCATTACAACACCTGATGTTCATAATAATTTGAAATCTTCTCATGAAGTACCAATTTCAAAGAGAGAAGAAATACCAGAATCTTATGATAAGCGTGATTATAAAACTATGGATGTATCAGAAGATTTAATAATGTCATTGAAAAAGAAGAGATCCGTCTTAACTTTAGACATTCCAGTTCATGACTCTGAAAAAGCTGGTTTAGGAGTCAGTGTGAAAGGAAAAACCAGTACAAGTGAAGATAGTACTAATATAGATCTAGGAATTTTTATCAAAAAAGTTCTAACCGGCGGTGCTGCATCAAGAGATGGTAGACTAAGAATGAATGACCAACTGCTTAACGTAAATGGTGTTTCTTTACTAGGTCTTTCAAACTCTGATGCAATGGAAACATTACGTAGAGCCTTGCTTCACACTAACAGTTCTATTACTGGTGTTATTACTCTTGTAATTGCTCGTAGAGTATCAGCTTATGAAAGTTCATCAGAAAAAAGTTTTGAAAAAGTATCCTCATCTTCATCAAAGGGAGAGTTTACAAATACCATTTATGTCTCAAACTCGAATTCAAAGCAAAGCGATGGACATATACAACAGAAAAATGATTTAAATTCACAGACTCATTTATTAGACAATGGTTTACTTTCATCGTCCAATTCTCCATGGAATCCTGTCATCGACAGACTTACAGAACAGTATAATAAAAATAGCCTAAGAAATGAAAGCTACTGCCTTGCAACAAACAAAAGTTGGATGGAACCAGCCAGTATTCCAAAAAAACGAAGTATTGGTCATCAAGAAGATCGTTTAGAATCAGTATTAAAAGAAGAACCCAATGAGAATTCACACAATTCAAATGCTGAGGCGAAAAAAGGTATCGATGAAAAAGACAGTCAGTATTCCGGTGATCCCGCTTACGATAGCCAATTGTCTCTTGAAGAGTCCTTCAACTCGTCAGCGAATAAATTTTCCCGCGACGCCTTGGGTCGACAGAGCATGTCCGAAAAGAGACACGCAGCTTTGGATGCTAAAAGCACGGACACTTACAAGAGGAACAAAAAACTTCGCGAAGCTCGAGATACCAGTGGTAAGTCCGAGGATTCAAAAAATCACAGTAAAAAAGACACTTTTGAATCCACCAACAGCAGCAAGTCGTCTATGAGCATTGGTGAAACTTCGAAGCATTTACAGTCCGATTACGTGTATACCATTCCAGGAGGCAATAGCAAAACTTTACCTCCGCGTAAACACTGGTTAGTCGACGACACCCACCATCATCATCACCACCATCGTGCCGATTTATCCAACAACAGCAGCAACAGCAACAACAGCAGCAACAAAGACGATCAGCCTTTTTCTAACGCACGGAGCGATATCAAGCAGCAATCGTTGAACTCTGCTCTGGACGATCGTTACAAGCGCTCCAGGAAAAAGACGGGAATCAGATCTATGCTTCGTCTCGGCAAAAATCGTAAATCATTGAATTTTGGTGATAACATGGATAATCGACACGAGACTAGTAATTATTGCAGCGGGACAATTAATTATATAGCATAATAAATTAGAAATAATCAATATATTTATTTTTTTTAACTATCGTGATTTCGAATAACCGTTTTTGAAGGTTTATGTGTACTGAAAAAGTTTTTTATTTAACTATAGATTTTGCATTGAACATTTTATTGTTTGAATTTTTATGTAATATTTTTTACGCATACTAGAAAAATATGATTCCAGCGTGTTTAATGCATTATCACTTTGTGAGTCGTTCTGTAAAAACCGTTCCAAAGTGCCTTACTTAATCGTCAAAAAAAAAGTAAACTACGAAAAAAAATGTTCTATAGAAATAATTAATACTTGTAAATAAACGTATAATTTTGTATTACACTTTGATAAAATTTTCTTGTAGACGCTTGCCTTTGCAAGTTCGCGAGGCAGTGAAAATTATGTATTTTATGTTAGGGCGAGAAATTTTCAAATCAGCGTTAAAATTTTAAGCTAACAACTACATTTTGTATAGGATTTCCGCCCAATTACACAAACTGTAAATGTTATAACCAAATATAAATTTTATATATGAGAGTAGTTTCATTGATGCGTAGAGGGCCTTACGTTGGAACAATTTTTTTAAAATATTTTAGGTGAGATTTTTTAAAAATAGAATGAACTTTTAGTTTATTATAGTGTTAATGAATTTCATTGATTTTCCAGCTTTTCAACCGAATCGAGTGTCAGTTTTAATTCAGCAGCAGAGATTTCGCAGCAAGATAAACATTCAGAAGCCTCGAGCCCCACATCGTCATAGACAAATGGTTGAGACGTTTCTTACGCCGTTCATTAATAATCCAGATACAAATAAACCTTGGCGAGAGCGATGTAATAAAATCCCCAAAGTATTCGAGGCTAAATCAGTTCGCCCCTACGATGAAATCATCGCCAGAGAGTGTCTGAATTGGTTCAAAAGCTCCAAAATGGTGGCCTTTTTCCATATGAATTCTCACTCTGCCAGGGAGCAATTTGAATTTGCGGTTGCACTAAAAAGGTCAAACATGTACTTAAAAGGCTATCAGAAGGGAATTTTAGAACTAGCTTTGAAAGGTACTCCTTACGAGGCTGCTTTAAAATTGATACACCGAGGTGTAAGAGTCAATCTTTTTGCCTTTGGTCCTGAGCCTAACGTTGACAAATTAGTGAAAATTTGCAAAAAAACGCCAAGTATAATATTAATGGGTAAGTCACCATCGACATTAAAATAGTCAATTTTGACATGGTTATTAAACATTTACTTTTACTTTAATAAAGCTGGTATTCTCCACGGTGAGCTGTTACACCTGAACGATTTCGTGAAAATGGGCAATTTGGATCTCGTTTCTGCACAAGCTGGTCTTGTTCATGTATTGCGTACATCAGCTGGAGGAAATCTGAATCAACAACTTACGCATCATCAGTCTACTTTGGTTACCCGATTAAAACAAATAGGCACGACGGAAGACGATCCAGCCAAAACAACTGCTGGAGACGATCAAGAGGGAGAAAAAGTTTAGGCCTTTTAATAAAAATTATTTAATATCAGTATATAGCAATAAATTGTAATGAATCAACGGTGCCTGTAATATTCAGTTCAAACGATTTGACGTCAAGATATCAAATTTTTGTATTACTTACGCGTTTTTATTACATTTATAGGCTAAAAAGCAAAAGGCTTAAGTAAAACTGTGCAACTAAATTACTTTGTATAAGAAGTTTTATAAATAAGATTATTAATTAAACTTGATCATTAGGCCCTTATAAATGTATTATTTTATTTTCCTACACGGCTTAAAATATTAATCAAACAAGCATTCGAATATTATCGCGATTATACGACTAGTGACAGTAATTACAACGCGGATGGCACTTGACACCGTTTTCTCCACATCGACAGCCACCCGAGGTATCTCCTTTGCCCTGAAACCAAGAAAAATGGTAATCAGCCGCTGCCGAGCAACTGGAAAAAGGTAACGATCAAACTTACTCGGGGTCCCCATCTCGGACCTCTGGTGACCCAGCATATCTCGGTCTTGCACATGGAGCAGCGAAGCCAGTCGCAACCCCATTTTTTCATGAGCACGACGGCACAAGTGGGACACGGTAGGGCTTCGCCTCGCTCGACCATCTCGTCGAGCATAGCCGCAGTTCTGCGTGACTCGTGATCGCCTATGTTCGCATACTTGAGCTCTTGCTGATATTGTCGGCAATTTTTCCCGAAATGAATAGCCTTGAAAGGAAAAAAAAATGAATAAAATATCATCCTGCAACTAACCCTCCTCTTTGTGCGGTATAGAGGTAAAGGCGGAAGTGCATAATAACGTTGACACCCCCATTACAGTGGCGGGTGGCAAGTGGCCGTGCTCACCTGGCAGGTGAGGCAATTATTAGCGCGGCAGACCGGACACAGGAAGTTGTTGACGTTGTCGTCGTAAATGCACCAGCCCGGACAGTCGGGCGTCTTGCAGTGAAAGGCCGCGTCGCCGGCATTGTTCTCCGCTTGAGCAATGGATTTGGCCAAGTGCTGTTGGTACACCTCCGCCGATACGAGCTGTTATTACATAAAGTCGAGCCGCGTTATATTTGGCGACGTCGCGCAATTCACGTCACGCTGCATTTGTGCAACTTACGGCTTTGATTTCCCGCTCCTGGAGTACGAAGTCGCACGTGTAATCCGTGTCTCGGTAGGGACACTTCACCTCGGCCTCCTCGCAATAGCGCACCGTGCTGGCGGCGCACGACCTGTTTCGACCACGAAATATAATTTATTGTCGTTGCAAGCGTGGATCTTTGCCCAGTCGTGCAGTGACTCGAGTTCGTTTCACTCGTTCGCAAATAGCTCGACTGATTCACGGATAAAGATGGAAACGAGTGTATTTCAATCACGCATTATTTTAAGTGAGCGTTTACCTGCAAAACGAGTGAAGACAGTTTCTTAATATGACTCCCTCTTCGGGCCCACATATCATGAAACAAACGGGACACTCGATGGGTTCTTTGTTCGTGATTATGCCACAGTTTTCTAGGTGTATTAGTTCTTCGTATCTTTTCAGCTTTTCTTCCGGTAAAATTATCTCCGACTCCTGCTAGAAAAAAAAATACAAAAATTAAAAGTGGCGAATTTCAACTTATTAATATAAACGCGCGAGATATGCTATACTCTCTGTGGAACTTTAATAATACGAAAGCTCAACAATATCGAGGACTTTTATGTATCTTTTTTAGTCTCACGCGTCGAGAAAGAGAGACTGCGAGAAAAAGTTTGATAATTTAAAATTCTTCAAGTTCGTAATTAAAATCTATGTACTTGACGAGTTTGCGGCTCGGGCATCGTTTCCAGTTCGGCTTCAGTTTCCTCGTCTTCTTTTTCGGTGGCTTGAAAAATTTGTTCATCATAATTTTCATCGATTATCTCGACTATTTGAACTCCTTCGTCTTTCTCCGGGCTCTTCTCCTTTGTTTTTGTCTCCTCATCTTGCGGCTCTGAGAAAGAAATTTTTTCCCTTGAATCTCCGGGCGCTATTGTGTATCGAATAAAGAATAACTTTTTAATACCTCGCGGTGCGACTATGTATAGAAATATCGAGGATCCTTCGACTGCCTGCAGCTCCTCTATCGTCGATTTGTCATTGTCAGCTAAATTTCTGCCAATAATCCAGCGCTGAACGTTGCCCGGAATCTCGAATTCAGTGTGTATTTTAATTTTCAGCTGCTCCACGGTCGTATCGGCTGCCAGCTGATATATAAGATTCGTCATTTTCATGTTAATGTCAAAAAAGTAAGAAAGAGAGAAAAAAAGAATTGAAAAAGGCACCTGTATGGGTATAGGTCCTTGCTGCGCTTGTTTGTCCTCTATGTACAGATTGAGATTGAGTTTTTCTTTGGCTTGGCTGGATATTTGTCTCACGACGCAGCATTGAATCCTTAACTGCGCCAATTCTTTAGCCAAGACGGCAGCTTGACGGTGATTGCCCGACGCTATAGCCGCCTCGAGCTTCCTCAGCGATCGATTAACCGCTATTGTGTTCATGAAGCGCCGATTTGTCTCTTCCGACTCTTTACCGAGAAGAAAAAGTAAAACGAAACGAACATTTCATATATGTTAATGATAAAAATCCAATTTCAAGGATATTTTATTATCTAAATTGAAACGGCGTAGAGCCTCACCGTCGAGGGCGTCGTCGTGCCGCTGTCTAGAGTCCGGAAAAGCAGCGCCAGTCGCTCCGCTATCCATCGCCGATCGCAAATCAATCTTCTTCCTCGACGTTTCTTCTTCTTTCGACGACGAGCTTGGCCGGGCATTTGCGTATAGTGATTTCTCCATCGCATTAACGAAATCGTTATCTGGGCTCTTCTCCAGCTTGACTGCTCGATCGCCTTCCATTCGGCCCTTGGGTGGTAAGGGCGGTCCCTCGTTAGCCACTTGACGCACTTTACCGCTATTTTGGACGTCTGATGAAACTTTTTTCGGAGATTTTGCACCCTCAACTGAATCAGATTGGGTAACAGCGCCGATACCTGTGTTGGCGTTTGCTAAAATTTCAACCACCTTCGCCACTTGTTCGGAAATACTTGGTATGTTTGGTACACTACTGTTTGCTTTAGCTTTTGCTCCTAAAATTTCACTTTTTGTATCAAATTTGACGTACTCCGGGCTCTGACCTCTCTGCGTGGTAGCTTTTTCACGATCAGCTATTGCTTCTTCTATCATTCCCGGCCTGTCATCGAGTTCGCGTCTCAATCTAGCAATTCCCATCGCTACATCGTCTAATTCAGCAGCCAAAGATTTTATAAGTTCTATGTTACTTTTTTCAGTTTTCACGTCGGTTGGTGTATCAGTCTCGGAAACCAGGGGTAGTGGTTTGACGTCTGCCACTTTAGGTATCGGTCGAGCATCGGTAATCGTCTGAATCGTCCTAATATCTGCTACTGCCGGAATAGGTCTTGTATCGATAATCGTTGGTATATTCGTTATAATCCCCCTGTTTTGTTCGACCCTACTGTGACACTTGGAAGGTGGAACTATTTCGGTAAAAATTGCACTATCCTCCCAGTGAGAAGACTTGGCAGGGGGAAAATACCTATCCATCTCTTTTTTCATCCTGTCATCGGTTTTTGTTTCCTTTGAACATACTTGGCTAAATCTCTTGGCTTTGGTTTTCGGCGAACCATGATTTTTAAACATTCCCGACCTCGTGATACTGCCGAATCCATTGAATCTCGGCATAAGAGCTCGTGTCGTTCTCCTAGGCGAGGCGTCGATCGAAGCATTCACTATTTCTTGAACGATGTCTTCGTTGTCCTCCATTCGTCTCTTGAACTCGTCGTTCAATCTGACAGCTTGCAGTATAAGCGAGGCTCGGTGTCTGGCTTGCTCTTCTCGGACTATCGCCGCGGCCTCCCTGTCTAGTTCGCTTATGTTCGTTAATATCGAGACTCGTTTACTCTCCTTGTTTGCCTTTTTATCGTTGTCTCGATTTAATAAACCCAGTTTCTGAAGGGAATTTTCAAAGTTGAATGAATTTGAAGCCGAAGCTGTGTTCTCGATGGTTTTTACAGGCTCCAGCTTGGTTGGTGAAGGAAGTTGTCTAAGCACGTCGCCATTGCCTCTTTTGATGGATGATTCGCGTGAACCATCGTTACGTTTGTACCAAGGTCGAGGCATGATAATACCTACTTTGGGGATCGATTCCTGTTTCGATGTATCTGCATTGCTTTCCAGATCTTTTTTCGACAACAAGACTCCTCTGCGCAGTACCAAAGTATCGTTACTTATGGTCTGAAAGTCTTGAAGTATGAGTACAGAATCCATGTCGTTGTAGGATGCTTCAGAGGACAAAGTATCCTTGTCGTTGTCTTGTCCCCCGTAACCGGGTGGTTTGGGAGCGGGTCTACGTTTGCGTCGCACTCCAGATCCTCGTCGAAGTTTGTCGCTCACGATCGCTCCAGCCACGTCCAACTCGACCCTCGGCTGACTCACTGTAACAGGTGGGTCCGGTGCTTTCCGCTTACCTTTAACGTGAACTTTTTTTCTCGCTGTCGAAGTAGCCGAAGTACTCGGAGTTATGGCTCCGGCAACGTCTTCCACAGATTCAACATGTCGCACCTCGTCGCGAGCTTTCACAAACCTTTCGGGATTCGGGGCAGATTTTGCAACTGGTATACTGTCGTAAGAAACGAACGAACTTATCACAACGGGATGAAGGGCGTATCTCGTCTGTATATCCTGCCTATGGGAAAAGTCCGTAGGCAAGGTACATGTGGACGTAGTGTTGAGCTTTTCACCGGCTAATTTCACGGCACCCGGCGCAAAAGGACCCACGGCCCGACTCGAGTGCTCGAGCGTCAGTAGGCCATCCCCGGCGTCTCGATGCACACCGCTATGAAAAGCGAAACTCCTCACGGTAGCGGTACTGTAAAAAGTATCGATACTCGAGGTCGATGGTCTTCTCTTGGGCCGGCGAAAGAAGTGCTGCCTATTACGAGTGCGTTGCTGCTCCGAAGTGGCAGCGTCATGCCTCTTGAACCATCTGAAGAGGGAAAATCCAAGCGCGTTGGCTTTGTTGTTGGCGTCGCGACGAAGGACAAAATTATCCGCGCTGCTCGCGGGCTGCTCTGCGGCGCAAGACTGCTGCAGAGGCGCCGCAGCCGCCGCTGGCTCGGTTGAAGCGTTGACCATAATTTCGGCCTGACTCACCCGTTGTGCTGCTCGCACACATACTCGACGCCGATGCTCTTCATTCGTTGATGTATTTATAGCCTGCGTTTATGCCGTGTTTCACAGCCGCCCATCTGCTGGTGCTGCTATGTATACGTACGTACGTATTCCAGAAATCTCAATTTGTGCAGCAGTGACTTATTTTTTTAATCGCACGGCGACTACGTCGTCTTGGTCGGGTGTCGTGCGCGCATACCGCCTGTATAGGTGTGCGATCACTCGCGACCGATGACTAAGCTCGAGGCGATCGAGCGATGATCCGCAGCCGATGCGCGATACCTACTCACGCATGATGTTGGCCGTTGTGCGGATCGCAAATAAACTAAAACATCGTCGTCGACTTTTTCGTGCGGGGAATCAAAGAGAGTGCGCGGGAGCTAGCGAGATACGCACACGCGCGCAAGCGAAGCCTCTAAGAATAGCGCATACGCACGCACTCTTTCTGCTGCTACTGCTACTGCTCGCGCGCGCGATGCTCTTGGTTATTTTCAAATGCCCGCCCGATCGTGAGCTTGTACGAGTAGTCGAGAAATAACAAGTGGAGTAGAGTAGAGTGCAGCTGTGCGATCGCGGAGAGAGGGGCCGTGCACTTGCATACACGCGAAGCGAGAATTTCGCGAAAAATATGCTATATTTGTTTCAAGCTTTTCGATTTCAAAAAGTTACTTCAATGTTCCGCCGCGAAGCTCTCTGATTAATCACAAAGTATTCCTAATGACTGGCCCTTTAAATATGCACATCGGGTCGTTCTTACGTCCCTCAGCGAATAAAAAGAGAGCCGATTGATCGACTATATAAAGCTATTAGTCGAGCTTTCGAGCTTTCGTCTCTTGGCGAAAGTTTGGCATTTCAAGTGCATGAATAATTTTTGTTGGAAACTTTTGGAAAAATGTTCACTATGCCGCATTAAACATATTTGCTATCGTGTGTCATTAGTACTAAAAATATAAGGTAGCAAAAATATTTTTCTCGACCTACAACCTTGGCATGGATCGTCAACAAATACTGCGTCGGTAATGGGGGGAAAAAATGAAGTAGCTCGGGCTTTTTTGTTCATACTTTATATTACCCAAGAAAATTCAAACTTCATACGATTACTGCGCATACATTTTTCACCACCTACGCGTAAAGCAGCTCAATATATATACTTTTCGCGCATCAAAGCGACAGAGCGGCGCGTTTATGCTACATAGTATAGTGCTTTAAAAAAGAAGAGAAAGCGTACACAAGCCACGATAAATATAGCAGGGCGCCTGCAAGTATACGACCCTCTACAAGTGCGCATTCGTCGGGCTCACTAGATGTCAGGCGCGCGCGCACCAGTCAGCGCTATCATAGAAGATTTTAATTAGAGAGTCTCTCGGGCTGGACTAGATAGGAAAAAAAAATTACGTGGAAAAAGTATCGAAGTAAACGACGCTTAATACCCCTTGTTGGACATGATTTTTCAGTAGACTCTGAGATTGCCAATGCGCATCTACGGGCGCGGATATTATACATATTTTGTATATCGAAGTATTGCTATAGGCAACAACAAAAAATATGTGCATAGCTATTCGTATTCGTCGATGCATACTTTTTAATCTTCCACTTCTGTTGTAAAAATAATAACTGACCAGTCGTACATGAAATAACAAAGAGAATGAAAGGCCTCGACGTATCGATCAAAACGTCGATAGTATTTATCGCGAGCAGAAAACAAAGAGGAAGAAAGCTTGTCTTTCATACCGACAATAAAAATTTTTTCTTCTCTCTTTCTCTCTTTTTTTTTGTTATAAATTACTATTGGAAAGCGACTGTGTCGCTCTATCATTACCTACATAATACGGAAATATGTATAGCTTATAGTCGAGTCGCTGCAGTACGCGCGCGAGTATATAAGAGCTCCTTATATACTTTGGAAACTCAGCCCCTCCGCCCCCTCAGCTCGCTCGTCTCTCTCTCTCTATGCACGCGCTCTGAATACGAATGACGATGTTTCCTTTCTCGCGACGTGGCAAGATCATTACCATTAATGAAGACGCACGCTCTTATATATATACAGCAGAGAGCTCCATGCACAGCCAGGCGGAGTATGAAAAACCTCTTTGCAGGACACGCGCGCTTTTACAGTGCTCGAGTTGCGCGCCAGCTCGCTGCGTTGTTATTTATAATTATTAAAGATTTTTTTCTTCTCCCACGACGCCCTCACGTGCCCTAGCTATGAGCTGCAGCGTTTCTTGCTTTGAAACGTTTCGCGCGAACTCGCACTGCGCCGCGTGTGTATATGTAGGACGCGAGCGACGAACTCGCGCGACTCGCACGAAATGATAATAAACTGATTCTCTTTCGGAAAATTTCAATATGCGCGCGCACGGCTGTATCAATTATTGTATATGTTATTACATTAAATTCGTTCGCGCTGTACGTACACGCTCTCGTGTATCTATTAATTTATCGCTGCTACATTGAATAATACCCTGTGTTTTGGAGGACTTGGGCATGTAATTAATGCCGCGCCTCTGCGTATACATAATACACGTGCTGCACTGCACGCACGGGAGTCGCCTATCAAACTTATCGATAATTAATTCGAATTTGTTCAATACTGCAAGATCCAGGACTCGTTCCGAGCGCGTAAAAGTGACATTTTACAATTTCAAGTATTACCGTAATGAACTCCGCACGCATACCCGTAAACAAAGTTAATCGAAAGTATCCTAAACCGCAATCGGAACTACATCAGCGTTGGACATCTCATTGATTGGCGAGTTTATTCGTGCGTGGGTATGTGTCATTGCGATGATTCAACAAAATGATAATATCGCGTTTGCATATATAGTTTCTATCTCGCTTATCTCGAGCTTTAGGCGCTCGATGATAATCCAAAACTCAAACAGTAGACTTTTACATCTCCATGAAAATGTGCAAACTCCATTGTGAATTCAAAGTAAAATTGTACGATGTATATGCAGGCACGGCCGCTATAGCAGTAGGGTTGAGCGGGCTTGGCGAACGATGTATACATCTATACGGGTAAAAAAATGCAAGGCAATTTCGCGCCCATCTTCGCCTTTTTATTTTTTCCGCGCTCGAAACCGGCACCAGGCGATGTTTAATTCATTATATGGGATACGTTTATACGTATGTATGGGCTTCCTTTCTTTGCGCAAAAGAATAGTCCGTATCACTCGTGGATCTTCTTATTTCAAGACATGCAGCTTCCTCTTTTCTCTCTCTCTCTCACCGAGGCGCCTCTGCTCGAGGGGAAATAGTCAACGGGGGATGGCGTTACGTTTCTTCGCGCTTCTTTTTTCGTGCGGTTGCACAAGTTAACCGCTTTACCTTTATTCTTTTCCCGAGCTTACAAGCTCTCTTCCCTTTTTACGCCGCTATATTCTGTGCGTGTGTTGATTTAAGCTCGCGCTTCGGTTTATATGATTCCAGCTCTCCTTTGCCTCGGCCGCAGCGCAGCCGACTATTATTAAATACCAATGACGTAAAAAATGTTCATTTCCCTCCCTGGAGTTACAACGCGCGACAGGTATACGTGCGAGATAATGTGCGAAGCTACGCGCGCGCAACTTCAAACTTTCATGCGATGTACTTCGCAGGCCATTGTTTTGCACGACACTCATTCAAACGTCCGAACAATGCCGCTAGAAGGTGGTTGCCGCAGAAAAATAACGAATACGAATACGCACATATAGTACGCAGCTACGTAGTACAACGTGCCCATACACGCGTATGAATTGGCGAAAATTTCACCGTGTAGCTCCCTGCCGTACTGTTATTAAATTCAAGCATTGAAATCTACCGGCCTCTCGTAGAATCGATAAACACGTGTCCCTAAACCCCATCCTCCTCTTCGCTATATACACGGCGCGTACTTCGCTATTGTATAATTCAACATCCTCGGCTCTGCAATATGTATATTCCCTATACATACGTATGTGGCGTTTTATAATGAGATCACCGCAAACATACGCAGTACACGTCGAAGCGTCAAACTGTCCTCTTTTTCGTTCTTGTTTTGCCGTTGCTGGAGGGAAAAAAATATTGTACACCGTTATATTTTATGAAATATTTTACACAGTCAGTTGCCGCGCAAACGATTTATCTTATTCGAATTGTCCGAGTGAATGACGCGCGAGCTCGATTTTTTTGCGTTAATTGAAATACCAAAAGTATATCGCGACCGGGAAATATCCTTGGGCGAAGTAGATTCGTCGAGTTGCGTTAAAATAAAGAATCGCCACAACGAGGAAAATACATAAAGAAGCGTCGCAGCGAGCATCACGAAGGCGAAAAAAATAAAAAAGCACATCAGATATAGCCCATGTCCACAAAGCCATGAGAGAGCCAAGGAAGGAGAGATAGAACGTAGTAAAAAAAGTTGACAGGTGAAATAGAGAAGCCGTTACATATAGGGGTTAAGATATAATACTTTATAGCGTCCACTCTGGCCGTTCATTTGTCCTATTTCTTTTTTGCTACATAGCCACAAATCCTCACGAGAGCACCCCCCCATGCTCTTGTATAGCTTTCAAAGACGAAGTATAAAAGAAGTAGGATAGAAAAGGAAGAAAAACTGAGATACCTCCTCTAAACAATCGTGTGCAGTGCAGCACAACGCGGATCAGCGGCGAGTTTTAACGAACAACGGCTCTTCTTTAATTGCTTGCAAAGTTTAACGGTTCTCTCATTCGTCGTCGAGCCGCCGCTTCCCTGTTGTTTTTGTTCTTGTTGTTGTTTGTTGTTGTTCGAATAGACTTTAACTCGAGAATGTGTAAGGGGATTCGAGGATATATTAATCCTCCAACCCCTCTTTCTTTTATTTTTTCCGTGTATACATCATCGCACGCGCGCGCAAGTAGTGCGAGTCAAGTTTCGGAAAGACAACCACTGAAAGCTGAAACATATTTACACCGGATATTGTCTGTGTATGAATTTTCGTGTCTTACATAACTTTCCGCCTATGCAGAAGACTGTGCCCTTCGACGAAATACTTGGTAAAATTATAATTATGGACTTTTCTTACGAGGCTTGTTTTGCATTTTAGTTTCAGCCGTATTTGCGTGCATAATTCAACGCTGATATGCGTCCGTAGGTGCACGCGGCACATAAACAAACTTTCATAGCCATACATACTTTG
This sequence comes from Trichogramma evanescens, assembly GCA_902732785.1. NCBI lineage: Eukaryota > Metazoa > Arthropoda > Insecta > Hymenoptera > Trichogrammatidae > Trichogramma > Trichogramma evanescens. The sequence goes on along the minus strand of CACVKI010145353.1, from coordinate 42,351 downwards.
GAGAAATAATAAGCAGAAAAGTATAAGCGCACGACCGGCAGCTGCACACAAATGCTAGTTTAGTTTACGTAAGCGGACACTTGAAATTGGCCCGAGTGCACGAGGCTAATTACGCGAAAAAAAGGGGTAGAGGAGGAGGAGGAGGAGGAGGAGGAGGAGGAGGAGGAGAAGGGGTGGATATTTTGGAGCCTCTCTCGCACCCGCTTATATCGTTATCATTTTCCTTACACATCAGCTACCGTCGTCTCTGCTCTTTAATCCAGTGGGTTTTTCAGCGCAGCGGAGGGAGGGAGAGCGAGAGAGAGAAAGAAAAAGCTAACGAAGGATCAAAGGGAAAATGTGCCCACTGCTACCGCAAAGTGCCGCCATGGCGCAGAAAAAAAGCAGCCCCTGCGGCAAGGACGACGAAGACTATACACACACATACACCCACAGCTGCTCACCCACACAGTTGCGTGGAGCACACATACATCGCTGATGTACAACTTTTACCCGGGGCAGCTCGCACACACCATCAAAGTGATTTAGAAGCAGTATCAGTGGTATAGCTGCCGCTGCGTCTCTAGTTTATCGTCTTGTGGTCAAAGCGAGTACATACGCTCTAGTGTAAAGTTACTCTCTCTTGCTCTCTCTGTCTCTCTCTCTCTTTCTGACTCAGTGCTACAAACTTCATAGCGCAATCGTTTCGATATTTTAATTCTTCGTAAGCAAAACAGAGCGAATTATTCAGTCAGTCGAGCTAGCTCTCTTGTTTTTTAATAGTCTTTCGCTGCGATGGAGACAGCAACGCGGCCATATCCCACGACGCTCTCTCGGGCGTCTTTTTTTTCTGTGCCCCTTTTGTTTTCTGCTCCGCTAGAGCTTTAATAATGTAAAATAAAAACTGATATTGCAACGGCAAAGTTTGCTAAGTAAAATTCTTGATTAAAGTAATATTACTCTCGAAGCCATCTCGTCGAAGAGTGGACATACAACGCCAAGTGAGAGAGCCGCTGCTACTGCTCCGCCGGCGTCGCATGCCGCCCGCCTATATACAGCTTCGGCCTGCTTTAGCTCCGCTCTGCCTTTATATTGTCTTTGTCCGTTTAGAAGAAGACGTACAACACTTTGTTTCGCTATAAGATTTATCGGTCTTTCGTTTATACTACTCGTCTGTGCTGGTGCGCGCGCGCCCGGCTCGCCTTCTTCAAGATTAATGTAATTTGTCGATTCGTCCGCTTCCCCGGGTACCGTCTTGTTTTTTATTTTTCGTTTCGTCGGCGATTTTTTCTTCTCCTCTTTTTACTATTCCCCTCGGCTTATTTATACGCAAACACCTGTGCCGGCGCTACTGCTCAAAATGACACTCGCGTACGTCGTATCAAAATTTTCCCCCTCTGAACTGGGTACGCACTGCAGAGCTGGTACTACAATATGTCGCTCGCTCGCGCGCAAGAGTTACGAGCACACACGCAGACGTGTCCAGCTGTATGGGCAATAATATAGCACACAACAGCGCAATGTTATATATATCGCATGTACGCGGGCGCACTGGCAGTACGTGCGCGACGATGACGAAATGAATGACATTAAATTTAACGTTGCCAATTTATCGAAGCTTCCTCTACGTCGCGCAGCAGCGGCGGCATGGGTGTACGCGCGTGCCCCGTCGCAGCAACAACGCACGGCGGATCGTACGGACTTTGATGAATTCAGCCCTGCTGCGCCGCGGCTGCAGCAGCAGTCCTACAACGTACCGCACACACGTTTCGCCAAAAGGGATTAATTTTTTGTCGGGCGCGCGCGTGATTTTTAAAGCAAATCCTGAAGATGCATATGCAGCGCGACGTACAGTGTGGTCCGCATGGAGCTCGTCGACCTTCCTAACGTTTGATATATATTCTCCAGTCGCTGTCCATACTGTCGGAGGCTGCACACTACGAACAGCGCAACTCTCGGAGTTTGTATACGCGCGTTGATACGTAATTGATTGCGCGCGTTGACCGCATGCACGCGCAATTGCGTCACAATGCGCCGACGACGACCTACTACTACTCGCAGGCTTCGGAGCGCTACTCTGGCAGTTGCCTTCGAGTCGGATGGTACGTGCTGCACACGACGAGGCGCGCACCCATACGCACCCGCACAATACTCATTTTCCGAGCGAATAATGTCATTGTCTGCGATTGCGCTGCGCGCGCGCCTGCATGCGCTCGGCTATAGCAATAATCTCGACGAAAAGATTTTCTTCTTTTCTCCGCTCGATACACGATGCTCCGCATAGGAAATCGGATGCACTCGACTGCGAGAGTTAGAATTTCTATGGGCAATTTTACAACGGAGCTGAAAAACAAAATGCGCATCGAGAGCGAGAGTCTCGCGATCGTGTAGGAAATCAATTTTGCATACATGAAATTCTACCGGTATGCAACATCTCGAAATCCAAACAGCTAGAGCGCGCAAAAGCCGACACTCGAAATCTCGGCAGAAATTCAAATGCCCGTGAGATGTTACTGTATATCTTATGCAGTATACACATAATAATTTATATAGATATGCACATAAAAGCACCATTCGATTGGATTTTTGAGAGAGAGAGAGACAGCGCGAGTAGTAACAGCAGCTTCATCGCTGATTTGGCACGACTGCTGAATATCGATTTCCACGTCTATACGCTGAATATCCTATTTATGTATATTTTTTTCATCTCCATGTAAATTTTCATTTTCCCAGCTCTCGCACGCTTGGCATGTTCTCGTGTATGGGTAGTATGTATCGGTCAAAATTTACGACGCGCGGAAAGATTCGGGGGGTAGCGGGTAGGTTGCTTGCGCTCGTCAAGACGCTCGCAGTATGGGTATAACTAGCCCTCGTTCGGCCGACAGTTCCTCGGCGCATAAATCAGCCGCTGCTTGCGAGGCTGTCGTCGTTACACTCTATTGTACATGTAAGCAACAGACTGTCCGCTTCAAGCTCCGATGAATCTTCGAATAAATCGTTGCCTCATATAATGGCCCGCGACGACACATTCCGAGGGCTTGACTCGTTATCCAGCTTGGCTTTGATCTCGATATATTATAGATATTTTAACAGAGAAAGACATATGTATATGGTGAATTGATCGATGCAACGGAGAGAGATAGAAAGAGAGAGGGAGGTAGAGGGAGGGAGAGAAATATAAAAGGATCTATTGACTGTGCTTTGGAAGTTTGCCCGGCACGGAAGTTGTTTGGACTTTGATTACCGAAGAGTCGCGTATCTCGGGGGGGTCGACACAACCGCAACCGATCAAAAGTGGTTCCCTTGCGAGCCTGAAGAAGACGTTCACAATTAACGAGTAAATTACGTGTTTGTCGGATTTTTTCGTGGCCATCTCAAACTCTCGAACATCTAATACGTTCGCTCGATTCTACTTAATAGGTATATAGACTTTCGTCGCCGACGATACTGCGTCAACTAGTTTCCTATCTTTGCGTGCTGAATTTCCTTACTAATATTCTTTCAAGAGTCTTAGAACTTGGAATTGAGTTGAACGACAAATAACTCTCTTCGGCTACGAAATAATGACGATTTTGCAAGTGACAGCCAAGTACTTGGCTATTATCAAATTGATTTGAATTAATGATTCAAATCATTAACGTTAATGATTTTAGCCCAGCTATTCGAACCAACAATTTTCTATTTGTTTAAATAATGCACAGTATCGAACCCCAAGATGAATAAAAATATACGAAAATAAAGTTTAAAGAAAAAGAAATGAAAACACATCTGCGCGCGAAAAAATACGCCGTTGCTGCACTATATTAGGCAATGGGTATGTACGTATGCCACACGGAGCCTCCGACGTATATTATACCGCGAGAAAGGAATATTGCAGCTGAGTCATTGCATAAAAGATAAAGCAGTAGCAGCAGCAGCAGTGGCGGCGGCGGCGTTGGCGGTGCGCACACCTATAGATCCCAGCTACACGATGTGCTACTGCTGCTGCTTCTGCTGCTACCGGAGCGCAGATAGAACGAGAAAGGGAGAGGATTTGAGACGATTTTATTGAGGTGATTAATCATACAACGAAAGGCGGCCGAGCTCTATATATAAGCGCGAAGCCCCGACTTTATCCGACAAATGAACATTGGATACAGAGTGCCGAGGCATTTTTCTACCGATATTACAATTCTCCTCTCTACTCGCGCGCCAGTTCACGACCCAAGCATTTCCTATTTATTACAAAATCGCCCACTTGATGCGTGCTTATACGCTCAAGTTGAACTTCATTATTAACAATTCGCTTAATTAGCCTCACAATGTCCCGAGGAAATGCGTAAAATACAGTAACGAGTTTTAATAGACTTTTTCGAATGTCAAAAAAATACAAAGTAGTAAACGACCCAGAGCGATGCAAAGGGGCGCGATTCGCTCTATTGTACGCCCAAACGGCTGTAAATTTTAATAACTCAATTTGGTAATAGTCAAAAATTGATGTAACGTGCTAAAGTCGGTGACATGGATCAGTAGCGAGCTCGGGAACACAGTGCCATTAAAATACGCAAATCCTGTTTCTCGAGAGATTTGAAATGAGCATAGTTCCCATGTATACACGCATGATGCGTTAAACCAAGCGAAAGAACCAAAGAGTTGGCGAGAAGGAGAAAAGCCGTTTAATTTCGTTCATTAGCGTTCCTCATTTTCGCGCGATATGTGTGTGCTATTCGCCATGCACCGTTGAACTTTTTTTTCTTTTGCTCGAATTTCGCATGTACACGATATTTGAACCTTGCGGTACGGAGAACTAAAAAAAAGAGGAATGGAGAGAAAGCGAATGAAAAAGAGGAGAAGAGAAAGAGAGATAACTGATCATATATTGCGGCCAAATTGACAACGCTAGAGACTTTTCTTCCGCAGCCACGTGAATATATCCGTGTGCTTTATTTTTTTGTCGACAGAAGTCGTATAAGCTTCTACGCGTGTGGTTTAAAATGTAAAATATATTTGATTTTCTCTCGCGCTCTTTCTGGCTCTCTTTTTCTTTCAAATATAAATTAGTACGAGAAAAAAATTTTTTCGCCAGCAGAACGAATTTGAAAAAAACTTTTGAAATTTACAACTGTCTGGATGTTAATTTCTAATTGAGTTATGCGCAAGTTTGAAATCTCGAAAATTACAGTCTTACGTCGAGGGCAAAACTTCTGACTTGATGTCACTTTAGAAAATTTACTTTTCAACCTAAACATTGAATCCGAGGCGGTAAAGAAAAAACGAGTATTCATTAAAATCAAAGGTAAGGAAGGAGGGTGTATTAGTGGAAAACAAATCTTGTATAAAAATAAAGCTCTATATCTGTTAACGCTGTAAATATGCTAATATGTATATCTGAATTAATAGAACAATTTCGCATTATAATTATAATTTATTCTTGACATTTTTATTTCGTAACGTTTTGTGTTATTTTCTAGGCTGTATAAATGATTTACAATTCATTTATGAAAAAAGTCGTATATTGTTGCTACGAAAAAAATAAACAACAACAACTCATGAAAACTACATTACTAAAATTGAAATAAATATTTCTGTGGTAAAATGTACTTCAAATTCACTTCAAAAGTAAATTTTTGTTAAGGAAAAAAAGCGTTGACTTGACAAATTCAACGTTTTATAAGGCGTCAGATGAAACATTGATTTTATATACTTATATGTGATAAATGTGAAACGTGTAAGCTCGCTCGATGCCTTGTATACCGTACAGGAGGCATACTATGTGCATTTAAGGAGAGAATATGTACGAGAGAGCATTTGTGTATAGCCTTTTTGCGGTGGAGTGAGCCAAAGGAAGCAGAGTAAGCTTTATTAACCGAGCAGGGGCTGTAGTTATTAGGACTTTCAGAGAGAAAATCTACAGCCACATTGAGAAGTATAACTCTTAGGGGCTAGGAATACGTACATTTTAGATGCTTAAAGTTAATTCTGACAAACGAGCTGCGGCTCATAATTGCGTTAATAAATGGGAAACAGTGATATTTTTTGGAAATTTTTCAGCCCCCCGGGGCTTACCATTTTTTTTTGTGAACGTCCAGCTGAAACTTGACTCTTTTTCACGTTATAAGCTCGACGAAAATTGTTCAATTTCTCGGAGGCATATCCACATAAGCGTATCCAGAACAAAATATCTATATCTGTTTCCATTCAAAAAGCAAAATCGCATCCACTCGGGCACATAATAAAACACTCTCTACCATGTCCACGCGCAGACGGCAGACAACGGCAGCGAGTGTGTATAATAAAAAATGCAGCGCTGGAGCTGCGACCACTGGTACACATATATATTATACACACACACTGCAACGGGTATCGTGAAATGTTTTTCCGGAATAAGAGACGGCCTGGGAAGGGGGTACAAGTATTATACCGAAGGAAGCAAATGCGACGACGACGACGACGAGGACGACGACGATGAAAGGCAAAAACGGATACTGTTAGTTTCCTCCCTCGTCTCCCCGCATACACACAACACACACTCGCATATACAGAGCCGTGGATGATACGGCGAGGCAGAAATAGATCGTGTCGTGAGTCGTAAAAGCTCCTTCCTGTGCATATTACACCATAACATTTAATGTGTAACTGTAGTGACACACTGCATTTTATAGCAATGTATACACCCGCGCACCTCCTTCGGCCTCCGTTTTTTTGTATTTGTATAAATGAACCGCTGGGTGGTAAAGAAATTGCTCAGGCATAATATTGTATGAGAGTTCGAGCAGTCAACGACAACGTGAAATTCCAATATCCGATATATCTCTAAATTCAAAACTATAGCTCGGCTTTAATATTGCTGGAAAAAAATATAATATTCATTCGAGCCCGTTTGTATACACATGCGGCAAATATTCAAAGCAATAAGCGATCGATTTAGTAGGCAAGGAATCACACATGCATACACAAGACACAGAGTGAGCGAGAGACCCCAAGAGGGGAGAGAGAGAGACAGGAGCGCTCGCGTGTTTGCCTCGCCAAAGTCCATCTCTCTTTAGCCTCAAGCGTTATTGGCTATGGTTTATAATGTGCGCCATGGCTCGAACTGTAAGGTACAATTGCGAGCATTTATACATCACGAAACGTAATATAGCACTCGTCCACGCGAGCGAAAGAAAGAAGACGTCAATGAAACCTATGCATGAAAATAAAAATTGTACACTATTTTTTTTAAACCATAACTGCACATGAACTCATATTCACGCGTCATGTAAATAAAAGATACACTTCAGAATGAATATTCTTCTGCAGAAGAGCTGTCCAAAGAGATTCATTTTCAGGAAAAAATGTTGCTGCGTGCTCGTAACGTTTGTTATTGTTTTACCTTTGCACGCCCTACCATTGCACTCCAATAAAGTCAATTTCAAAGTGTTTTTCAACTTCACATTACGAAATCTCTATGCCAAAATAAAGATGAGCCGGACGCGCTTGTCTTCCTCTTGGCACGAGTCCACTGTTCATCGAGCGACTTTGCGCATATGATTCACGCCGCTCGCAAAACAAGTAAATCCACGTTCGTTACACATTATATACGCGATGCGTGGGGTATATTCCGCAGCGTATATATACCATCGATGATAAACGACTGCCATATTTACGCGCGCACGCTTGGATTTAATGGGATTCAAAGGCTATGATCGGGTTCGTGGGAGTTTCGTCTACGAATGCAAGAAAAATTACTTTTTATACGATTGGTGACCAATCACTCAAAGTGCCTCGGCTGAGGGAGAGTAATAAAAGCTCCAAGGTGCGTAAAGGTAGTCGAATGGTTGAAGCTCCGAATCGAATGACACACGCGTAAACGGAAATTCTAAACGTAAATTCACAACGGACGAAGCGTCGTTCGGGCTCGTAATTCTTCAATCTTTCAGAGCTACGGTAGTAAAAAGCATTCCAGGCACGAGGGAAACAGAGTGAGAGAGAAAGAGAGGGATAAAGGGAGGTCAGTATCTTTTTCCGTTTGAGATATTACAGTGTGTGTACATGTGTAACTAATAATACAAAACGAAAAATTCTTCTGAATCTCTCGACGTATACCAAAAATACAAGAGCGCTCTGGCGTGTATGTATTGGCTTCAATCGAAACTTTCAATGAGAAATAGCTGAGAAAGGGTCAGTCTGTGAAATATCGAATGTTCAAAGGTCTTCGCTTGGCGTTTGTGTGTACAATGCAACGAAAGCTACTGGCCTGAAATATATCCCAGAAGAAATTTGCTTTAATTATCGAATATTTCGTCAAAGTTTATTTACTCTACGATCGAGCATTTGTTGAGTATTAAAAACTTGACTCTATCTGGCATTGCTACTTTCAAGTTTTACTCGTGCAGCAAAGCAAGCTTTGTTGCGCAAATAAAAAAATAAACGATTCTCTGTTCAGGCAGAATAAAGATAATATCATTTTGAAGCGCCGCTCGTGTATTGCAAAATGAGTAAGAGACTTTGAATAGAATTTTTTTATGGCTGAGCATTTTTACGCTTATATGTTTTATAACCACCTTCGGCTCCTTCGCGTATATGGCCGATTCTCTGTAAAATCTACTGGACCGAAATTTTTTTTCAGGTGACATAGTATAGAGTATAGACACAGTGTTTCTCTTGTTATCAATGGCCCTGAATTTGATAGACTATTCCAAATTTCGGGGCCTCATATCAATTGTTTTTGAGGACATTGCAAGTAGTAATTTTTAATAACTTTATTACTTGCGTCTAAAGATTTAGTAAGATCTCGTAAACACTGAAATAGAATTGGCAGATTCACATTGCATAAAACGTATTTTCCCTAAATCGTTTCATTAAATTGAAGAGCATACGCAGCGTTGAATCTAATTGTTGTTGAATTGTCGTCTAGTCCGATTAGCAACCGACATATTTTGAATATGTTTATGATTAACTTCACTAAAAACAAATGGTTGGCATTTTTACTTATACACTTGAACATTGTATATAAAATGTCAATTGCCCAAATCCATTCATATTGGATGTGAAGATGTCCGACAGTCAATACTTGTGATGCAATTCTTGATCAGAATTTTGCTTATGTTTTAGGGAAGCTTTATTCAATGCTAATTGCACCTCTGAAGGCTCAGAATTAAAGTGGGTATGGCCTCATAATCTAAATTAAGACTAAAATATAATATTGCTAATAGATAAAAAGCTAAATCTGATTCTATGCGTTCTAATTTTTGATAAAACTAAAATTAATTGTTGGTTACCTCGCTGGGAATTGACCGCCATAGTATTATAGCCAATACCCGTATCATCCGTTACCAATAAAAAAATCTGAACTGTTTATTCAATGAAGCGAACGAAACTCGTTCTCGAATATAAACAGCATGCCCTCCTGAAGTTTCTAATATTATTTCAACGAAAAGCTATCACGCTCGCTTTTCTTACCTTCGGACTAAATCTCAACAAATACAAAAACTATAGAGCAGGATGGATCAGCGAAATATTTTTATTTCAATCGTGAAGTGAGCCTGTACATTTCGTTAGAATAACAACAAAGGAAGTACAAGGCAAGCGCCCCTCTGATTTTACAAGAATAATTCCCCAGAGGGGGTGTAGTGGTCCGTGCTCAAGCAAAGGATAACATTGACGATCTTCCGAGAGAAAAATATCGGAAATAATTTCTTCGCGTTTCTTGTTCAGTGAAAGAGAGCTAGAGAGAGAAGGAGAGGGAGACAGAAAGACAGAAAGACTTTACTCTAACGAGCAAAAGCAATCTGAAGAATGCAGCGAACGTATCAGTAAATATATACGGGGAAAAATCCTCATTCTGTTGCTGTTTACCTGAAGCTACGCACGTGCTTGCCAAGGAACTGCTTATTCTTGAAATTGAAGTGTGATATGCAATCGATGTTTTACGATTCGTTTTATATTTATGACTCCAAAAGAAGAAAATATGTTTTTTTCGCTATAGTCACGTTGTGACATCATATAGAATTGGAAAATTTAAAGCACGACGTCAAAAAAGTGCACAGACACCTTAGGCTTTATAATGAATGAAGAGTTGCGACAGCACTTTCACAAGTTTGAATTTGTGCATAACACTTTTTTGCGTTTCACCAAGTACTCGACCACGTTGACTTTGTATTTTTTTTTACTATTTACTCCATTTTCGCTAAATTACGACAAAATTGAGGCTTTATAATATTCTTTCAGATGAATTAGACGCGCAAAGATTTTAATGATATTATCCAAAAATGCACTCGCTATAGCAGTTCTATTATTAGAAGTATCAAGTTAAATACATTGATAATTTATTGTATGTGACACTCAAAAGTTGCGTATATAGTAGAGTGATAAAAGGGGTAATCCTCAAGAGAAAGAGGAATAGCAGAACTAGTCGACTTGTATATGTATAGAAAGAGCAGCGAGGAGAGATCACTTGGGGTAAAATTGGAACGGAAAAGAGGACTTGGCGGATGAAGAACAGAGAGAGAGAGAGAGAGAGAGAGAGAGAGAAAGCGAAAGAGATTCTATATATTTTCGTTGCGGTATAACAAGTATATAGAGCGAAATCGAACGATTGAAAAGGGCCTTGATATAGATTATGAGTTTATGTCCTGGATTTCGCATTCTACGGCTCGCATTTTATTTAACGAGAAAAAATTCAGTTTCATGGTATGCCCGATAAATCAAAAATCTATAATTAACTTTCCCAAAACTTACTTGGTAATTAAAATTGTCGTATTTTTGTAAACAGCACTTGATCGAGTGAACCTTTGGCGATTGTGCAACTCCTCGAAGTTGGCAATCGCCAAATTAATGGAAAAAAAGTATTTTTTTCAAGTTCCCCTTTTAGTCAGGAGTCGTACAGTTTTTGAGTCAACTAATTTTACCATTCTGCTGCATGTTGAATATAGAGGGTCACGCATCGAGAGATTTTGTAAGCCATATACGGACTTCGCTGCCGTCTGTAAGCTAATGTACTTTTTTCTTTCCTTCTTGTTTGTTGGAAGTTACATTTAAAATGCTTTGACATTTTGGGACTCGGTCGTTCAACTATTAAACTACCCAAGAGTCTAAAAGTCAAAATTATATAATGTCATAAATAAAATCATTTAGCGGTTTTGATAACTGGAGCAGTGCGACGTGCTCGGACTTTCCAGATCCACCAAGGTCTTTGCGACGAATGCATTCACGGACGTACCGGAGAAGCATGCAATCTCCTGGACCAACAGAGAAACTAATACCTCTACCAGTTGATAACTTATTGTTAGCTTGGTTAGGGACTTTCTTGGCTCGATAAAGATCATACGTTCGCCTAGCAAACAATATGTCGTTATTCCTTCTACCTTTCAAAACTTCTCACTTCGGCCGCTAGGTGGCCAAGGAGCACAGATCGCGCACCTTTAAATGATTGGATCTCTCCAGGGCTTAAAACCCAAAACTTTAATCCCTTTTCTCTACGTTCCTTCGTTTGCCGATGAAAGTATCGTTTCGTTGCCAGAAATGGGTCCATTTCGACAGACGAAACGGATTGAATTCGTCACCTGAAACAGTCTTGGGAGCACTTTGGGGTTATGTTAAGTGTCAACTATAAATAAAAACACGAAAAAAAACACAAAACAAAAACCATACGTGCGCGCGCGAGCTGGCTGGCCTCTATATGAATCACTTACACACACAAACTGTCTAAAATAAGCAGACGAACACATTATACTGTGTCACAGTGACCAGCCCACGCGCATGTGAGTTTTTTTAAAATCTTTTTTGTCTTTTTATTTACAGTTGACACTTAACATAACCCCAAAGTGCTCCCTAGACTGTTCCAGGTGCCGAATTCAATTCGTTTCATTTGGCGAAACGGACCCGTTTCTGGAAATGAAACGATATTTTTATCAGTGTTTTCATATAAAAATATACTCTTGTGGTTTTTTTGTCCACGCAAATTTTATGAAATAAAAATCGTAAAACACTTGAAAAATAGCAATTTTTCAATGACTGAATGTAATCAGTAAAAGAAGATCTGCATCTATAAGAAGAACAATGGAGTAAATTAATAGAACAGTCTTTTGGCACTTACGAGTGCCGGTTAATGGCAAAAACTGTCTCGTAGAGGTGTATAAACCTATGTTTATCGCACTCCTTCGCGTAACATTTTTCACTCCTCATAGATTTAGCCAACGCGCCTAAAGAAATTTTACTTCAAACACCGTTCCATTGGGAAAAATCCCTAAAGGAGTCGGCTCGTATACATCACGCAGGACATGTACATGCACGTCGGAAAGTCTCATTAAAGATTGATGAATGAGAGTCGTATAGGAGACATTTTACCCTTCGCGTGTCTGGTACGTATTAAAAATTCTCTAAGCTGCTCCTCTGCATTACTAGTACATATAGTTTTTCGAAAAAAAACCGATCCATTAATGTCACGAGTCTTCCAAGTACTACTGAGCCAGCCTTTTTTTTCTAATCAGATCTCATGCTATGTACGCTGGACGACTGATTATCATATTTGAAGGCCGCGTCCGACGCCCGAGTGTACGTGACGTTTATTGTGTCAATCTCACGTTGAGTTGCAATGACTTAGCGGTAAATTATATTGCCAAGTAAAACACAACTATACGTTCAAGCGGTATAGGAAATTTCTAGCTTCTCTCGTTACAATATCAAACTTTGCAGACTTTCTGTCGGTATACGTAATCGAAAGAAAGTTTCCGACTATGTATACAAGATTATTGGATATCAAGAGTGAACGATAGAATGAGAGGAAGAGAAAGATGTGCTTATGAATGTTGATTACACTAGCAACTATACACGCTCCACTCGCCATGGCAATAATAAATCAATAAAATCGTAGCGCGAAATTATAGATAAACTTGCGGGGAGGTACGAAGAAAAAAATACAAAGAGTAAAGTCATCGCCAAGTGCAGCAGAAAAAGCCTGAAAATCCCAAGGCTTAGGTATTGCCTCGAGGCTTTAGCCATGCTCTCTGTGCGCGGGCGGCGCGTGTATACACATCTTTCTGCCTAGCGCTGCAGCAAAAGAGGAAGAGTATAGCGTGCCAACTTAAATGACAGTTGAGAAATATAATTTCCCAAGCTGTCAAATGTGTAAACCAGATATATCCCTCTCTCGCGTTCAGTGAAAGGCCGCGGGCTTCGAAACAAGTTCGAGAACGCGAACTATTTCGCTCTCTCCATATCTCCACCTCCTCTTTCTTCTTACTCTTCTTCTTCCTCGGCTCGTACGTGTGTATATTTCGATATATATACCGGAGTGCCAATTTTGCATCTCGTAATTGCGAAAGTGCCGAAAGCACATGACGATACGTCTGTTCGCTACGTAGGAAGCACTTCTGAACGATTGTACGTGCATGTGCAGGTGCTCGGAAGACTTTATGTTAATGTATAGTCGACGAAGACGCGTGTATGTATAGCTAGGAAAAGAGAAGAATGACGGAACTTTAATAACTTATTAATGAAGTAAGCTTGTGGAAGTGTGCATGATATATATATTTTTTTCTCTTCGCCGTGCGCGTGTGGCTGCATGCGTGTGAGTATGAACCCATAGATTGAACAAACGCACGAGCACGCAAGTGTACACGAAAACTCATCTGAATGCTAATGTCGGTCGTTCGTACTTTTTTTTTGGTCGTCAAGATATTAGCATATTTATATCGTGTCATCGTAGCTTATTGCAATGTTTCGAGAGTCGTATTGCAAAAAAAAAGAGTAAAACCCAATAATCCCAATTGTTAATTATTATCTTCGGTGCCGGCAAGTAAAATAAATTTGCTAATTTACCGATGGAAATATGAAAGATCAATTACATATTGCATATATCCGTTTTCCGATTGGAGAAAATACGCTTCACGAGTCATGGAAAATTTTCTCTCCTTACGCTGTTCTTTCTATTATGTTACGTGAATTTTCTGTTTTTATGTCACATGTTTTTCTTGAATCATCCAACAGATTTATCTCGGTGTGCACTCCGTACTAATCAGCCGAAGCGGTACATGAAACATCCTGTTGTTGATCTTCCGCGACGTTCTCCTGCACATAAATTGGTATATTTCGCGGAAAAGTAATTACAAGTTGTAGACGGCGCGGATACACCTTAAAAGTTCGTTGATACGAACGCCGGCTGCTGAGTACATGTGTGCGAGCACGTGTATATGTGTATGGGTATGTTATTGCACGTGTCGAGCTGCTGATTAGAAGCTATCGGTACATAGCACGCGCGAGATACAAATTCAATTTGCTTTGGGCTTTGTCTGGACTAATCTTGACTCGTACTACTTAAAAGGGGCCGAATTGGCAATTAATTCCTCCGATCATGCCGACGCTCGCGAGCGCGCGCGTTTGTTGTCAGCAAAAGTGCTAATTTTCAGCCAATTTGAGCTTACCGTTGCGTTTTCCTCCAGCTGTTTAAATACCGACGGCAGTCACTTCTTGGCTTTTTTTCCCTCTACTCGAGCTCATCGGGCTAATTTGGCACGAGGTACGAGGCGGTGTGCGGGGGTAAAGAAAAAAAAGGCAAGAGGAAGAGACGGGATAAAAATGAAACAGCAGCTCGAGCTCGGTGAATCCAAGCAAGTGTCCAAAGTGATAGCGTTTAGCCTCATTGAGCTTTCAGTACTTACTCGGCTTGCAACACTGGCAATCCTGAACGGAGAACGAAGGAAGCAAGGGATTGCTAACGAACCAGCTCAAGTGCCTCGTAAAGCTTCTCACTACCAATCTCGAGATTGTTCCTCTGCCTTCTGTCTGACTATTGCAGGCCCTGCACGATACAGCCGACGTCATGCTTTTATATCGTTGCTCATTTTCTTCTCGCTTGGCAATTAAGTTTCTTCTTCTTCTTCTCCTTCTTCTTCATCTTTCCTCTTTTCTTATAAATGTGATTCTGTGCACATAAAAGCGAACAGCGACGATTAAACGAATCGGAAAGTAAAAATACACATTCTGCGACGCCTACATGTGACTATACTTTAACGAACCGTACGCGTTGTAGCACTTGTATATTGATCTTCCGCGATGGCGAGTATATTAATAATACAAATCTTTCGCGCGAGTAGCGCAGCTACTGAGCGAGTGTCAGGTACGAACGTTTTATGAGTGGGAGCTGCTACATCGCTATCAATTACACGAATATTTTCATTTTGTCTGTGTGTCATCTTTTACATTATGCATTAGTTCATCGTACGTTAGAATTCACCGTTATATAAAGTAAACTGTACATGATTTTATTATCCATCGAATTTTGCAAGAACTACACTATCTCGTACTCGCGTTACAACTAAAGTGTTCGAGTTTTTAAATTGATTTTCGAAAAAAAATACATCGTTACTGGCAACAAAAATGAAAAAGGGAAAAAGGAAAGGAAAAAAGTTACGCAGGCACACACACTCACACACGCGGGAACGAGGCGTTGGCGCGCGGGTACCTGGAATTCACGCTAGCGGAGATATACAGGCAGAGTATAAGGGAAAGGTTAACCAAGCAGCCTCTGGGCAGAGAGAGAGAGGAAGAGAGAGACGACACTACCTGCCTCTCTAATGTGTCCCTCGTCGCGTTATACTCGCCCTAAGGCTAAATTGCCGGGCACTTTTTTTTAATTATTTTCATCTCTGCTGCGTGCGAGCATACACATACATACGTGCACACACACACACACACTCACACTCGCGAGCGAGGCAAGGCTTGCGGCTGTATGCTCAACGCAATGTACGCTTCTTTTCTCCGTTTTTCTTTTTATATCCCATCTCTGAACAATTTCTCTGGCCAGAAAAAGCGAATGGTTTGAACGTTTCATCACATTAAGCTGCCTATGCAACTGCGCTTCGAGTGAAAGTTAGATGTACACTTTTTTCCAAACGTATATATGCAGAGTGCGAGGGAGCGAGCGAGAGAGAGAGAGAGAGAGAGAGAGAGAGAGAGAGAGAGAAGCTCGCGACCTTTATTATATTACATGATGAATTTGACCGCAGTAGCTTGTATCTCGTATACGTATGCAAAATTCATTTAATGTTGGATTAGTATACAAAGCTTACATATATATTCACGCGGATGTATACGTGCCAGGCTGGCGTCGACTCACCTGATTCATTATGTTTTCATAAACCTTCGGGTTTCCAGCAGGCGTGGCAAGCGCACACATCCGTAGAAACCTCATGAAATTTGGCGCTGCAAAGTTGATGGACAAATTATTAAGTATATCGAGAAATCTCTCTCTCTTTCTCTCTCATCCTGGCACGCGTCCGCCGAATTATTTGAATTTCGTTTCGTTTGTACGTGTGTCCGCGTGGCCAGCTCGCGAAACACATCGGCCAACCGAAATTCAACCGCACCCGTTGAAATGCAACAAATTTGTTGTAAATCGCGCGCGCGGATTATAACACGCGTTCACACTAATCCGCGCGCCACATCGATCTCAACGAAACAAGAAGACTTGGACGCGTCGGCCTATACACGGGATGTAATAATGCGAATTATGCGTGTAGCTCGAGCTTAGGAGCTGCCGAGGCCGAGGACTGCCAGCGTGAAAAGCGAATAATACGCCATATCGCTCGGGCACATGTAAACCCGCGTATAGATTTGTCGATACGAGCGAGGTGGTTGACCGAATTATTCATAGGCGCGACCGATTCGAACGCGCCTGTCTCGACGCGCGCTTTTACATGTATTCGGTATTAGACACCTGATGTCCACTCGAATAATGGCACGAATCTGCGGCGAATTTTTTCCTCGTCGCTGAATAAAAGAGATTCGTTCGAGAGCATGCTCGAGCGCGACAAAGTCTATTAGATGAATTAATGCGACGATATTCCGCGCGAACTAGCGATGCATAATGTAGCTGTCCCAAGGAGCTCATACTTGTGTGTGTATTGGCGCGGATGGCGCGCGTTAGTCTCTCGGGGGTATTAATATCGAAGCTTTTCCGCTGCGCTGCTGCACTTCATGCCTTGGCTCAAGTTTAAACATGCGTGGCGCTTATTATTTAACGCTCGAAGCCCTCGCCTCATGGCCCGCGGTTTGGCAGCAAAAATAACCGCTTGATAAAAGATTCGGCCTCGCGCTATGTATACACGCGCACCGAAAATATTTTTCCATCATCCTGTATAATTGCGAATTTAATTTCATTTTACGCACGGGTCAGGCCAGAGTCTTGTATGGCTAATTACGCATCGTCATTAGAGTATAAGGAACATACCCTACGGGCAATAATATACCACTACGAAGACCGAAAAAAATGAAAATAAAAAAATGAGCAGAAAAATGTATGTAATGAAACACGGCTAGGTAATACGCGCGCCGCTCGTGTGTGTGTGTGTGTGTGTGTATGTGCGTGTGCGTACGTGTGTGTATGAATGTGTACACGTGTATGTGCACAAGCCAAATGTATACGCGTGTCTGTGTGCGTCTGTACTGCACTCGTATATAGCGGTACTATCTACGAGCCGCAGGCAGTGTTTTCTTTTCGCGCAATTCACCACCCCCGCTGCTACTGCTGCGTTGGAGCTAGGAGAAAATTTATCGGTTCAAGTCCTGCCTGCCTGCCTGCCTGCCTGCGCCCCGAGGTCTCGCACTCGTACACACACATATACACGCACACAGTCGCCCAGGAAACGGAAAGATATACCAAATGTATGTTTGCGTATGTGTGTACACGAGCGTCTGTGTGCGGGATGCGTAGACGTGAAATAAAACGTAGTAGTAGTTTTGCAGATAGTACAGCCAGTAGAGGAACCTTTTTCTTCCGGCAGCTTTCGCAGTGCTGAAAAGAGAAGATGAAAAAGGGTTTAATTGATTAATGGGTGGACGCGCGCGATGCGCTGCTTTTTTTCCTCGCGAATTGCGAGATTTTGTTGCTGCACTGCTGAGTTGCAAGTTTCATGCTGCGTGAAAATTTACTCCCCCCGCCGTATATAGTTGCTTTAATTGATTCCAGAATATTTTCAGTTTACTTTTATTTTGTTTCTACCGCTGCGTGGAAAGAATCAATATAATTTTCAAAAAGTAAACTGACAATGATAGATCGAGTTATGCCATGGGAAATGTATCCTTTTATCATTAGCGAAAAAAAGGTATACTTTAACATAAATTCACGTCGATATTTGCGTGATAAATAACGTTTTGGGATCTTGAGCGTTGCTAAAAGGTAGAGATTCGTTCGAGTGAGTAAAATTAATTTTCCTTTAATGCAGCAGCTGCTGACGCCGTAACATTCTTATTCCAGTTGTGTGTTTACAAATTTTTCTACTTAGTTTCGCTACTTTTAAAATATACAAATACTTTGGTGGAGGAAGTATTGCGTTAGCCTTTTGCGTCAAAATGAAATCCAATATAAAGCCGATAATTTTTAATATCTCCAGCCTCGTAACTTGATATCATTGCGCGCGAGCTTTGGGTAACACATGCTCGCGCGAAACATATTTATACAAAAGACCAATATCAGCAGAGATTTCGGGTACGTTTTCGAATATGAGAGAAAGGGAAAAACGTTCCTTGCGAATTTTCACGCAGCAGCAGCAGCTGACACTCACGACGTAGACACATAAAGCGAGCGAAATTTTTGCATCGCTCGTGTCTTGTAAGGTGCAAAAAAAAGAAGAATTTTATCTCCACTCGGCAACACAATTCGCACTTCATCAATGAAAAAATTACTTACGCCCGACTTTGCACACTTGGACGAAAAAAACAGCAGCTGCACCTCTCGAATTATATTATGCTAATGGATATGCATATATGACAATCTGGAGTATCCTTAACTTCATGCTCACGGTAATTCAATGACTAAGCGCTAAATGTATATTGTGTGCTAGACCGAAGATAAAGTAGGTCTTTTTTTGCCACGTCGCTGAGCCGCTATATAGTGTCAAACTTTTATTGACGAGCTGTTGGATGCACTCTTCACTTCGACGAGCTTTGAAACATATATATACAGACTTCTTTTTTTCCATTAATTTTTTGTGCAAATGAGTTCCTAAACCCTTGGAAAATAATTGCAGACTGTTGAATATTTTAACCAATAATTATTTTAACAGACGCAATCTTCTTTTTGGGATTTTCCTTTGACTTTTAATTGACAATTATTGGCATTACAGATGGCGGAAAAAATCGGTATCGTGGATATATGCAGGCGCATGACACTGAAAAAGATATTCAGTCAAAGGCCGCACGACAAATACGGGCGCGTGATTATAAACAATAAAAAATGTATTGTGCATGGACGAGCTTGAAAAAATTTTCTCCCGACGTTAACCCGTTTAATTTTTTTCATTTTACATTCGGAGTATTGCAAAGAGCATTTTGAAACAACAAAAACTGTTTCACTCGTGGTTGAACTTGTTAAAAAATGAACAACAGATTGTAGCTTCGGTCTTATTACACAAATTGAGATTCATATAGAGTTCATGTGTACACTAGCAATAAGAAAAACAATATTGCTGCGAAAACTCGTTTTGCTACAGCCGACACCCATAATTTGTGCGAACGAAATTTCATGTACGTATGCATATTATGCACATCGTACGTGTCCAACAGGGGTAATTTACTTACATACGTGAATGTGCGCGCATGCGAATATGTTTGTGTAAGAGCAAGTATATTTCCGGAAATCGTACAATGGTTATTAGGATGATCGATAATTTCAAGCCATTCGAGTACGACGTAGTCATTCGTACACTTGCGCGCGCACACACGCATATATCATTACGTGCTGTTAAGCTCTTAACAACAACAACAACTACAACAACAAAAACCGGTAACTCTTGAGCTCGCTCGATTGATCGCTAAAAGAAATCTCAGACGTCAAAACAAAGCACGACTCTACGCGGCTCGTGTATGGCACGTAGAGAATAGCGTCAGGCGTGCCGTGCGTGAGAAATTAGCGCTTCGAAATTCACGAGCTGCGAGCTGCGGATGCATCAGACAATGAAGACACGCAAAGCGAGGAGACAATCGAGTCGAATTAACGTTGTCCTCGTGTAAATGCGTGCGACTTGTGCCGAGTTTACTTGCATTGCCTCTCGCCACTGCGCAGAGGTGGCTGAAATTATTCGATAAAATTCCGCTCGTATCTTTGAAGAATGCAGCAAGGCAGCCTTCGTCCTGACGCGCATAATGCATGTGTAACGAGACACGCGAGATCACAGAGAGCTCTTTGATCGTAAAAATAATGCCTCGTATACACGCGTGCGTCGGTGGCAGCGGCGGTAGCGGTGGGTCGTTAAAGTGCCGTATAATCCGAGATTCTCCTCAGCGCGCGCAAACCAGCCAACACAGCCCCCGTGCACTGCTGCGCGGCTCCATCTATTTTGTATCAATCCTGCCTCGACGCTCGCGTACGTGCAACTCTTTCGCCTCGAAATCTTTTCCTCCCAAGCAGCAGCTACCTACCTATATATCGCAAATAAACGCCCTCGTTTCTTCTTAACACTTTGGCGCGCCCACGCGCGCCGACACCGACGCCGACGCCGCCGCTGCTGCTGTTACCGATGTGATTAATTACATTAATTCAGCGCCAAGGGTAAAGTTAAACCTTTTTTCTTCATAGCTCTCGTGATGAATCGTCGTTTTATGCTCGCTAGAGAGAGAAAAGATTCTTCCATTAAAACCACGATGGTAGCTCACCCTTCCCTAATTAGGTTTAGTTCTTAAACAGGCTGCTGTATCAGAACTATAACGCTCTAGCTACGTATAAGCTTCGCTCTCGGTCCTTTTCATTCTGAAATTGAAAAGTTGGGAGCTCGAATGGACGGTGGAGTAAAAAAAGTGCGTTTAGCCTTTTTAATTGCGCCAAGTGATTAGATATTTAATTTTTGGCCGATGTTCTCAGCGGTTATTCTAAGCAGAAGAAGGTCACGGGCGACAGTTTTGAGTTTGTCGCGAAGAAAAAGTTCGAGATAGTACCGGGGATAAGACGTGCTAGTCGTACTTGTCTGCGCATGATGATTTTTTCTACCAACATATCAGCTCCTTTTTTCTTCCCTTTTATTGTTATTATTTTAACTTCGTGTAACTGAGTTTTCTACGTTGATCGAATTGAGATTGTTTGGCTTGTTGTAAAAAAAAGTATATAAAAAAGAATTACATGGACAGGTAGGTTGTAAATACAATAAAAACACTGAACTTTTAAATATGTATATATATCTATTTCGTAATATATATAGTAATAATTTTGTTTTTCATTTATTTTTTCAGATGATAAAAAACATAAAACTATCCTCACGCATGTACATAGTCGACGTGCGTACGATTTGAAAGAGATTCGAAATAACCGTACAGAAGCTCAAAATGACTCGACATTATTAGTAGTACATCATATCCCTTCAGGCTGTTTGAAAACTAAAGTAACAGGTGGCTCGCTCGCTTTTGTCACTCCTCAACGCGCCTTTATCATTAAATATATCACACATACATAGCACACCGCGTCGTCTATACATACTCGTGTATCGATTGGTGTTGAGTTACAATGTACTGAATCTTGCCTCTTTATCTCACCGCTCATATTTGTATTGTAATATGTACAAGGCTCTTTTCACGGCGGTAAAGAGCTTCCCTTCCCTTCGCTGTTGCTGATCGGTCTCTCTACTTCGACTTTTTTGGCGTGACGAGAAAAAACTAGGCTTCGATGAAGCGAAACTTTGATAAGACGTTAGATCGAGTAAGTGTCTAGGATACATACGTAGAAGATTGCTTTTTTCGTACAAAAGAGACTATTTACATGGTTGGGAGCAAATATGACTTCGGGGTTCGTTTGCACATTTACAAGAGTTTTTTAATATTTACTTATTTTTACAGTATGTTAAAATACGATCAAGAGTCGATTACGAAGTTATTTATAACAGCTATATATTCGTAGATTATGCATGACAGAGTATATTTTTGTGGAAGAAAAAACGCTATTTGACCCAAAAAAGTGAGAGACTCGCAGCAAAAGGTAAAAAAGAGAAAAAGATGGTCAACATCGATGAGCTTCTAAATAACCCCCCACGGCGTATGCGAAAAGTTTTTCCCGGAAAAAGAGCGAGAGAAAGAGACAAAAAAAGAGAGGAAGAGAGTGTGAGCGGGCGAAAGAATTTTTCACGCAGTGATAGGTTTACCATGCACATACGCGTGGCTGTGTAAATCAGCGAGAAAAACATGCATTAAACTTTCGGTGGTCACTTTGTCTGGACAGAAACGATCGGTATGCCGTTCCACGCCCGACAATTTGTCTCGGGCGAAAATATGCGTGACCCGATGCCACCGCTGGCCCGCCGCCTCCACCGCCGCCTTCACTTTTTTTACCCAGACGAAATGTGCTTTACGATGGTCCCTAAATATCATTTACATTATGTCATATATCTTGCGAACGCGTGTACAAAGCGTGTACGCGCCTGCGTAAATATAATATACATTCTACCCTGTGTATTTTTTTGTTGTTGCTACGAGCGACTCCTTGAAGTGATAAATTATGAAAATTGTTGGAATTTTGAGAAAAAAACAACAACAAAACGTCGCTTTCTTTTTTCGTCGATCGGTTGGTACATCGCGCGAGATTTTCCACGGTTTCTATACAGAAAAAAATATTTCTCACGAACGCGAGCGAAAGAGAAAAGATTGATAGCGCACAACCAATTCCCTCGAGTAAAATAAGCATCAGAGTCTATTATCTTCTCTGTTAGAAATAATCGGATCGACACACCGAGAGAGTCGCCTGAGCGAAAATTTCGCGCTTACTTTTCGTTCATAAGTTTTTTTTTCCTATCGCGCCCGACTGTCAGTCCGTGAAAAATGCACAGCGCTCTCTTGCTTTCTCTCTCTCTCTCTCTCTCTCTCTTTTTCCCTTCACCTGTATATATGTATTTATATATAACTCTATTTTGTAAAGCTACACTCTGTATGTATATATGTACGTTTTTTTTCATTTCGCTATTCCTTTTTTTCGTTACTTCACTTTGTGTATCTTCCTGAATTGTGTATTTACAAAAGTATTTCGCCCGGACAACTTTTATTCGTTTCTTATAAACTATTTTCACATTCAATTCGTTACCAAATTTCTTTCAAACGGTATACATCATAATTATATCGTCAAAATACAGAAGGGACGATCAAATTTTTTTATACAACGTTTTTTATACACACTTTTAGCCATGTGCTTCAATTAGCCAACTTAAGTCATGCAAAAACGTAACAATTTTTAAAGATTAATCACACTCATGCACCTTTGACAAAAGTAACTACGAGTACTTTTTTTGTATTGATATAACCCAGTTATAGTATTGCACAACCGGTATGAAACGAAAGAAATGACTCACGCGCCACCGAATGCAAATCTCAATCGTATACAGCGTTAGCTTAACCGAAATATTAATCGAGTCGTCGACATAAGCTTTCAATTTTTGAAAGCTATGCGTCAACGAAACATCCGCATCATCTTAATTTCATCAACGTAAAATTATCGCCTGCATATTAATGAATTTCTTTCGACCCTTTATACTTGCAAAGCCCCAACGTGCTTCTTGATTTTTTCCCCCATTACTTTTGCACAAGAGTACGTATATAATATACAGCGCAGCGCGACTAGTTCAGGAATATTCAATAGGTTCCAATCAAGTACAGACGCATTTTACCGATGCCGCGGGTAACGCTTCATTTAAAAGTGAAATCGCCGGCAAAGAGAAAAAAGCGTATAACGATGACTTTACCTTCATCGCAGCCGTACAAGCTTGTGCAAAAAAAAATGGAGCTTTTTTTTTCTATACGCAGGTAGCAGCGCAGCGCGGCTCGACAGACGCAAAAATAATGCTAAAAGCGTTTTTTCAACGTGCCTATATCGGTTTATTGCGAGAGTGTTTAACAACGCGCTCGCGAACTAGAGCCGGCGGGAGGAGAGTGGGAGAGCTGCGAAGAAAAAACTTCGCTGCGTGTGCGTATATGGCAGAGCAGCACTCTTGTGTTGACAATTTTTTTTTCCACAGTTCATAACTCGATTTCCTTTCAACAAGAGCACGTGCGTATACGAAACAACTTCTCTCTTTTTTCCATCTCTTTCTCTCTCTCCCTCTCTGCACGAAACGGCTAATTCGATAATGTTTTTGCCATACGCATAACGGGCTCGGAAGCAAGCGCGTGTACACATATCGGCGAAATTTATTAATCTATATCTTTTCAATTTCGCTTGTATAGTAGGTGTATACGCTGCAACAACGGCATTGATTGAGAAATGCACTTTTCGTCATTTTCCTCTTTTTCTATTCTTTTTTTTTCGAGCGCGAGATATGTTTTTTTACGACGCATGCACTCGTATCTCTCGGAGGGTTGAAAAATTTAACAACTGTGCTGTACGTTGCGTGAGTTTGTAAAAAACTCCATGCACGTAAGCATGTTTTTTTATTAATTTTTTTTTCTTTTTTTTTCGATAAAAAATGAAAATTATTCAAGACCCGAGTCTTCTTTTTTTATTTCAGACGCTGCCTGCGCACTGTGGTCATTCTTTGGAATTATTCGTATAAATCTTGTCTGTTGCCTGCGCATCTCATGGGTAAAGAGTCGAGGCATGGCCGTTCGTTGACGGCTAGGTCGCCAAATTCTGAAACAAATGAAAAATTTCGCAGACATGAGTCACATGGAAAAAGTGGTAATGAATTTTTTTTATTTGAAATTTAAAAACAAATCCAACACTGAAAGCAATAGCTACAGTATAATACACGGACTGTGACACAATCGCGGCGTTAACAAGCTGACGAGCATGTCGACGCGCCGTTATTTTTAGCCAAGTCAGCTCGAAACAATTTTTTTTTCGCTGAGTGCTCATTGATAGTTTGACAATAGCTCGCGAGCTTTTTCAATTGGATTATAGCGTTAGTTGCGACGAGAAATTATAGAAAAAAAAAACAAACAATCCTGGGCGTGGGTATCGAATCTGTTACGATAAAATATCGAGTCTCAGGAGCGAGAACTTCAATTTTTGTGAAATAAATTTATCTAGTAGCAGCGTGTTTGCATACGTGTGTTGACAATCCACCTTTTTGAGTACATTTCAGATTTTTCCTGAAGTGACGACATAATCTATTTGGAAATTCGATAGGGCTACAGATACGTTATTTATTTCTGGAAGCTCGTACGAAAAAAAATCGTTGTAATATTCTGCTGCAATCACCGATAGCTTTATCAGGGAAAATTTATGAGTTAAATACTTAAAAATTTTCATTGAAAATAACATCTTGTGAAAGGTTTTAGGTATAAATAATCTTGTATTTATTTTTAGACTTAAAATTTCTATTACCAATTAATGTTCGAAATTCTGAATGCATTTTGTACACATGAAAATATATAAAATAACACACTTTACAGTAGCGTAATCTTAATATAGTATCATATTATTAGCATACTAAAATTTGTCTATAAAGACTCAAAGAGAATAAGTATTCATCGACCCTAGTGCATGCATAAGTTTACCTGCATGAATACTCAAGTAAACAGCACTAAAACAATATTCATGTCAATGAGACTAATAAATATTCTAAACTATGCTGTCGTAAAGAATTATTTTCGACGTGCATAAAGGGCTTCATCGATTTTTGGGGTGATGCTGACATACGTAAATGTCTCGTGTTTCGAATGACGAATAGACTTTGAAAAGGATTTTCCGATGAAAAAAAAACAATTTTTTGGCGTTTTATTTCAATAAAACAACACAATAACTTTGACAATTCGTAAAAAAGTTTTTTTTTTGGCTAGGCGTAATTGGTCAGGCTCATTAGGTATGTATTTGCTTGCCGCTCACGAATATCCCGTATCGCGCAGTAGTCTAGCTCTAGCCGCGCTCGAGCTAAGACAAATTAGACGCGTTATTGTAGTCGTTCCTCCTTAACGCTCGATTTATTCGGTTGTGTATGGCCGAGCTATCCCGGGGTGGTTTTGGCCTCCCCGACTCTCATGTATGAGCGAGAGGATTATTGGCGTTAGAATGCATAATGAGCATTATGTGTGCTCAAATCTTTGAACATACACGCACGCCCGAGAGCAAAGCTCGTGTTTTAGCATTCGGGGCACGTACGTTATTAGGCGTCGTTTGCGAGCTTCTAAGGAATCAAAGTTCGAGCAGTGTATGTAGAGCTGTCGCTGATGCTCCTCGTCTATTCTAAGCGCAGCGGCTCGATGTACTCCACCAAAACTGTAATCTTCTGAGAGCTAAATTTTTTGGAAAATTCGCTGCTGCGCGCGCGTGGAGAGCTTATTTAATTGATAGTAGCGCTCGCTATCGAGCTAATAACTCTCTCATCGGCGCGGCAGACCTGCCTGCATAAGTTTAGGCAAGTGCACGCAGCCAATTCGTCCGCCTTGCTCCGTACGACAAACGGCCAGAGACTACATCACTTGATAATCTCGGCTATATGTGCGCACGTCGACGTTTGACGTAGTCGCTTAATGACGACGATGATAACGTTCATTAAGGATAGCTAGATGTAAAGCCCATCGTAAAACTAATCGCCTCGGCTCGCCCTACATACATACTGCGCCGTGCCTATCCTGGCGCTGAGCATCTGAGTCGCTCTGAAATCCTGTGTTCCTCCTAACGAGTGATATTAAATGAAAATTTTCCAGGGAGAAGGAAATCGATCGGCCGTGGGCAACTGCGGCGGGATGCAATTCGAGCACACGCTATATATGCGAAAGAAAATTGGCGAGACCCAGAAAACGACTACAAGTTCATTGTTCTTTGTCGGAAAAGGCGCTGCGTTAACACAATAACCCAGAATAAGAGAACAATGCCGGGCAATGCACATCACCCCGTTTTTTCCAAGCTCTAAGCCCTCCCCCCGACACATTAACCCTACGAGCAGTGGACGACACCAAGTACAAAAGGACGCCCGTTTGGCCGGGCTATATACGTATATTACGAGTAATAAAGTTCACGCGCCGTTCAATGGAATCGCTAATAACTATCGACCGAATTTCTCTTTCTATTTTCCGACCCTTTTTTATTCATTCTTCGAAACGATATTAAGCTCGATCGATTCAAGCGTCCAGCAGGCCAGACTGAACAATCGTTCAATTTATATAGAAACGGGGTTAACGCGCTCGCTATGTATGTGCAGCGGGGGACTTTCTCTCTGCCGAGCTTCATTTCCTGTTCCGTTTTTAATTTCGCTGTTTTAAAAAAATAATCCGAAATTAACGCCAAAGTCGAGTGTAACTTTAGACTTGACAATCGATTCGCGATCATCTTTTTTTTTCGATTGGACTTTTTCGATGAGTAAGAGCGAGAGAGAGGGAAAATAAATCAAACGTATTTACAGCGAACGGTGTGGATTTTAAACGCGCGGCGAGCGACTGGTGTGCGACAGAAGAGGATTGCAGATTGTGATCTAAACAAGTACAATAGCCGATCGCGCACAATAAAGTCGGAAACGCTCGTAAAATCGAGAATTGCAGTATTATACGCTACTTCGATTATTTCCAATAAATAAAACCTATTTTCTTGTCCCTCTTGGCAAACCACGACAAAAAAAATAAAATCACCGACTATAAACTTTTATGTACTTTATCCTTTTTTTATAACCATGTATTGAAAAATTTTCATAAAAATAAAACTGCGAGGAGCGCTTGCCACTGAAAAATTGCGCCGATTATTAACGTCGATCAAAAAAAGAATCGGGACGAGCACGAGTGTCTCGTACTTCATTTTTTATGCCCTCGAGGTCGTATTTGCTTGCTGCCAGCTGGAGTGCACAGGCGCTTCTGTTTATACTGTGGCAAGTTGAGCCGGCCATCTCTCTGTCTCTATCACGCGCACCTACTAAACTAATCGAGTGGTTCGCGGAATTTACGCCACTTTGATTCGAGCATGTTTCTGTACTCTCGGCTTTGGTTTTTGGCAAAAGCTCCGGCCTCGAAACTTTTTAACGTTCATAGCAAGCGAAGAGTGAGATTTACTATGCTCTTCGGTGAATAATTTATCGGTCGGAATGATCGGAGGGCTAAATGAGGCAAAAGGTGGGTAAAAGGGAGGACAGAGAGATCGGCAGCTGCGTCTATGTATACAGGCGGTTTATTAATTATTTCGATGGTTAACGCCAGTTAGTCAATGCCGTTGCGGTGACGGATGGCTAGATTATTACGTATTCGCTTTATAGAGAGATTTCGCCAGTTCCTGTTCCTCCTCTTGCTTTGCACGTGTGTGTGTATATATACGCCCGATCGTGTTCGCATTACTTGCAACAAATCACTGTCCGTCCGCACCGACTTCAAAGTCCATTTTCGAGTCTACTCATTATTTTTGTCCGATCCTATAGCTACGATGATATGCATGAGGTTTTTAGCGATTCAACGGTGTACCTACTCGTAAATTTCAAAGTTATTTCGATACTTTTGCGCTGCGATAGCTTAAGCTCACACACTTATACATGCATTTATGTATGTATACGCAGCTTAGCTAACTTTGAAGTTCCATTTGAAAGCCAAGGCTTGTATCATCATGTGTATTCGTTAGGAAAAGATTGAAAAAATTGGAGAATTTCACGGGTGATAACGATGTTAAAAAAAAACTTTCGTTCTCGCTTCTTTTTTTTATTACATGCGTACACGCGGAATTGAGTGCATTCGTGTACACCTCGGCTTTTTTTGCGCTTTCATTACGCAACCGCCGACATGAATTTCAAACTTAGATTAAGGAATTATGCCTTACCGGATCTTACACGAGGATTTTTCCTCGCGCAACTTACAGCGACACACGAGGATATATACAAAAAGCGAGAGAGAAAAGTTACATGAATTTCATATTGGAATTTGCATGCGGCTACGCCGGCTCGGCTCTCGTTCCTTTTTTTCCACTCGGCTTTCTCTTTCTCTCTTTTTCTCTCTACCCTCCTCTTTCTCTGAGGGGAAAAGTTTTTTTCCAACTCTTGTATACATACATGCTCGTACGCATGTATGTATAGAGGCAAGGTAGGCAAATCATATTTATTTGTTTTAAATGAAAATTGATGAGCGGTGTAAGCTCGTGCATATATAGAGTACATTTCTCCTATTGCACTGCTTTTCTAAGTGTATCAAGTTTCTTGGTGACATTGTATGTTGTAAGTACTCCGCACTGACATCACACACAGTCACACACACATATGAAACCTACGTACATACCCATACACGTGCGAGTAATAAGGCGAGGGAGCGTTCCACATATATACACGAACACAATTCAGAAGTTGTAAGCGAGGAGGGACTTTGCGACTGGGTTATATCGTGCAGCCTCTCTGTATCTTCCTCTGTCTCTCTCTCTCTCTCTTTCTCTCGCGGATGCACTTCTCTCGCTATGCGGTCGTGTTTCTTGGGCTTTTGTCGTTAGCACGTTTCGCAGAGTGATTATGGTCTCTCTCTCTATTGTCTTATATGTGCGTGTATTATATTGCTACACTACTTCTTGCCTCTGCGCGTGTACGCTCGCTGCAGCTCTGTAATGGCTCCTTGCCTCCAGAGTGGCTTAAGGATCTTACCGGCTTACGAGAAATCAATATTATTTTTATCGCGTAATGAAAAATTCTTCAATCCCTCCCGCAGACAAAGAAAGAATCGTGTAAACAAACAAAGCTCGGGAGAAAAAAAGAGCTCCCCGGTGCAAGCCCCTCGTCGGGGAAATAACGAGCTCTCTTGCCGGCCACCGAGCTGTCAAGCTGTTACCTCTGGAGAGATGCACGCGAGAGAGAGAGAGAGAGAGAGAGAGAGAGAGAGAGAGAGAGAGAGAGAGCTGGCAAGAGAGAGAAAAAGAGCAATTATTTTGTAATCTGCAACTCGCAACTACCGAGGGCTCTCTTTTCTGCGAACGAGCAAGCTAGCTAGCTAGCTAGCCTCTCTCTCGCCTCTATATAACATTAGACAGACATAGTCAGCCGAGCGTGCGACTTGCATGAGAGTCCGAAAATGCGAGCTCTGAACGCGCCGCTCGGTTCCGAAGCGTGAACTTATATACATGCAAACACACACACGTACATGAGCGCCTGGCCAAAATTACGGTCACAAAGTGCGTTTAATTGGCCTTCTATTCCCGACCATGAAATAGCCTCGGCAAAGGAATGGATGCTTTTTTTTGTGTGGTGCCCGATGCGACACGCAGTTTGTACATCCTTTGCGTCATTATGCTGGACCTGCTTTTCGTCGTCCACGAATGCCTCGACTTTTTATCATTTTCATTTGTGCGCTCGACGTCGCACACGTCGTGTCGTCGACCATTTAATACCCACTTTATAACGGAGAATTAGCAGTTCTCGCCCGAGCCAGATCGACGCTTGCGACTCTTTTTTCAGTTCGTCCATGTAGCATATATATTTTCTTTTTTCGGGCTTCATTTTCCCAAGCAACACAGCAGCTTTACTCCCTGCGCCGCTAAAGAGTTAAGCCCTTACGCGCCGAGCTTTGACGGCGAGCTCTCGGCTATTGTTCTTTTTCGGCTTCTCGAGGAATAATTATTCAAATTCAGATTAATAGCTGAGGGATGGGACACGGTTCTTTTTTCTTCATAGTTTATCGCGTATGCGATTTTTTTCTCGAAAGTATGAAAATTCATATGTAAAAAAGATGTATAACAAAGTCGGTCGTGCACGACGACGAGCTAGAAAAGCTCGAGCTGGAGCCTGGGAAATTGTCATCAAGATATGACATTCGACGACGACGACGCCCGAAGCGTTAAAACATTCCCAGTGGCTGATTTTTCCTATGCCAACGCATAAAGGCACCTATATCTTTTCTTTCTGTCGTTTGTAAATTGCTCGTCCCTAGCAAAAGCGTATACGTATATACATAGACGAGCGAAAGAGAGAAGCTGCAGCGCGAGACACACGCGTAGGATTCATTATTACTTTCTTTGCGCTGCACTCCCTCCCTTCTTCTCTCTCTCTCTCTCTCTCTTTCGTTCTCTCTTTTCTCCTCATATTCTAAAATATGCTCTTTGAAATGTCGTCGTCGACGTCATCTTCTCTCCTTTTTTATGCTTCTGCGTAATCTCGTCGTGTATATTTTAATAGCCTGTCGACGCCACCTTTACTGGCACGGCACAGCTCGCTGTATATATGAGCATCGCGGATGAACAGAAAAGATTTCTCGTATGACGAGTAGCTTTTCTTTTCTTTTTATTTTCTCTTTTAAACGTAAGCTATTTTTTCATCCCACTATTGTTTACGAGGCATGAATTTTGCTTAAAACTTATGAGATTATCCAGAAATTACGCAAAATTTGCGTACGTAAATACGCTTACCGCTTTGTTATGAGCACGAACGAATTCTTCATCACCGCAGCAGCTCCAAGAAAACTCGCGTTGATCTTTTTTTACACTCTTTTTTTTCGCAACATGCACAGCTCAATATTATAGCTCAAGGATCAGCAGCTTAGATCGGCTCAACTTTTGTTCTTCGCTGTTACGCTGGTACTGAAGAAGGGAGCTTTTCCGCACTTTCTTTTTCCTTTATTTTTAATACTTTTTCGCAATATTTTTCGTTGTAAGTATATCAAAATATTGTCAAATTTATTAAATATTAACTTGAAGCATTGTACACGGGCTCTGGCAAACTCTAATGACCAATATCAATTAAGCTTGCATTTGAGGCATATTGATTATCATTACTTGCGAAAATAAACAATAACTATGCACCATAACGAGCAATGCGCAATTGCGCTCGTGCAATAATATCCGCGTTATTGTTGTTTAATAAATATATACCTCTATAGAGGCGCGCCTCTATAGATGCGGGTGTATCAATTAGCATTCACCGACTAAAATGAAACAATCGTTACATTATTCTAGCAAATGCGAACGAGTTTGAAATTAACGATTGTGAACATCGAGCGCTTGCATAATTATTTTTCAATTTTAAACGATGATTAATTATTCAAAAGTTACGATCATGATGGTATGTGTGTGCACACGTGTATGTACATTTGCTTTGTACAAAAGTGGACACGTTATTTTTATGAAAATGCAATAGAAAGTATAAAGAAAAACGCAATTTTCCACTATACACTTCGTTTCTCTCGGTGTATTTGTCGCTCTCTTCGCTAGTTTACGAGCACGTGTGTGTGCGTGTGCATGAGCGCATACACTCTCTCGCATAACGACGATTTGCATCGGAGCGAGCAACGACGTTATATTGGCTTTTTCTTTCAGTCCCCCCAGACTTTCATTGCTCTTGCGCCTGCGATATTAGCCTATTCGATTTTCCCGAGCTTTTTGCCGCATTATACACTTTCGAGGCAGCTCTTCTCTTGCGTTATGAAAAAATTTGTTTTTCGTTCGCGACGTGCTCTTTTTATTTTAGAATATAATGTAATTTAAAATTAACGCACGAGTATTTCGGGAGCATGTTTATTGCATCTCTCTTTCGTGTACGTACGTATAGCTTTCAAACTCGTTATTTTGTCTGCCTCCGTTAATCCTTATCAAGCTTTCCTCTCTAGCCTCATAATCCTCGTCGCACGAGCCTAGCCTGTCGCGCATCATCTTTTACCCCTCGCGGAAATAAAGCATATCCCTCTCTACATCAAACATATCTCACTCACACTCTCTCTTTCTCTCGCTCCATCCCCTTTCGGTTCTCTTTCGCAGCTTGTGGCTATCCACCGGCTCCAAGCCGAAGCGACGACTATACGCGACGACGAAGGAAGCTTATCCGATTTCAAGAATATGATCGCAGCTCATAAACACACAACTGCACCCGAAACTCTCTCATTTCCGCAATCACATCTGTGCAGAGGAGCTGGCGTGTCGCGCGCTCACGAGAATATATACCTCGCAGTGCCGCCCTCGCCCTATCCAAAACTTACGCTCGCAGCCCTTAATGATGATGATAATGGAGGCTGCTGCGAGAGCTGCATTTCTCGAGATTCGAGATTATATTCGAATAAAAATGGAAAAAGATGAAACGCAGCGTGACCAGAGCAGCAACTTATCGCTTCGTTGCTGACAATCTGCTCTCGCTGCGCTTCGTAGTACACCTATACACCCCCACGCAGCAGGAAAGTATATAGCAGGGCACACAGGCAAACCGAGAAGCTCGAGCGCGCGGCCTTTAATCGATATACAACTGGCGAGGCTCTTTCTCCGTACAGCGCCAGAGCTCACTATATAGGTATAGGAGGCAAAAGAACTTCTCAAGAGTAACTTCTTATACGACTGAACAATGCGCACAGCGAGCGCAACTTTGCACCACAGGGGGTACTCACACTTATTTACTCTTTTTTTTGCCTCTCTGTCTCTTTCTCTTTTGGCGACTGCGAGACTATATCCCCTGCCCCCCGACCACCTTTTCTTCCGATGTCAGCTTTTATTTCTTCTCGCGATTCTTCGCTCGCTCTTTTGACTCTTTTATTTACTCCATGCTTGCCACTGTCTATGTATATAAGAGCGAGACACGATACGGCTGCACCAGCTCGATTGTCTAGGAATTTGCTTTCCACGTTATAATTGACGTCGATATATATATCGTTTGCCGCTGTATCGCGCGCCACTCCAGCAATTCTGTAATTTTGTTGAACGCGTCTGCTGTATATATACGTGCATAATTTTCTTTATTCGTCAATATCGATGTTTGTGCGCGCATCAAGCGCATCAATAATTATCTAATTAAGCTGCCGAAACAATGAATGCGTTGCCGAACTAGAGAACTCGCCTATCCGTATGATCGTTCCATTCGTCCCGCATACAATAAATAACAACTAATCCCTGGCGTTCACGCCGAGTTTGATATTTTATTCTAAACGAGGCTGGAAATTCGTGTCTGCGCGTGTACATGCGAATTCGCGTTAGCTATATACGCGCGTACATAGCAGGTACGTAGATATTTATGTATATACACAAACTTTCCTAATGATCATCGCAGCAAAGCGCACATTCGTACACAGTTATATGGCAAAGCGCAATATGCATATATACGAAATAGGTGTGTGTATGTGTGCGTGTGCGCGCAGATGCGCATTTTGACCCTTAATTTTTCCATCCATTAGCGATGAAAAGTTGTGCCGCTCTCCCTCTCCCTTTGGCCAATACTCAGCTCTGCTAATGGCCAGACTCGTATTTTATTTGTAACATTCGGAAGGGGTCGGAGGAATATATTCATATATACGAACGCACAAAAACTGTAACAGCAGCAGCAGTAGCAGCAGCAGTAGCAGCAACGACTCAGGAGATTTGTAACACGTACGTGTTATGGATGAAAGTCGCTTATTAAGCTTCGAGCGTATTATTATCATCCGGTCATGTTGGCTGCTCACCCTTGTACACATGTGTATCGGATTTTTCTGATTTTAACGATTGCTAGCCTGCAGCTCCACTCTCTTGGGCGATGTGCGTGTTTGTGAATTTTTTGTTTTACAATATTGACAAACGATACGCGTTGTATAGACGCAGCGAAGCTGGCCAGCGATAATGATGATTATTGGACTGTGCCGAACGCAACGAGCGAGGGAGAGAGAGTGATATTGTGTACCAGTGCTAGAGGCCTATAAAGCCGAAAATGTGAGTCGCCAGCAAATTGAGGTGGTAATTAATTATAACGGCAGCGCGTGTGAGAGAGAGCGTCAGGCCGGACTGATACGTGACATCGAGACGGGAGAAGGGCAGAGGCTAGCTTTCTCTCTCTCGCTTGTGTCAAATTATGCACACGCGCACACATACTGTGGAGAGCTGCTGCTGCTGTTGCTGTTCCTAATACTGTGCGTTGTACCGAGCGAGAGGGAGGGAGAGCAGGAGAGAGAGGACGATGCCAACAGTGTCTCGTGTCTTTGTGCTTCGGCAAAAACGATCGTTACACGATCGCATTGAAACGCAACTCCAATACGGAAGCTCTTTCCCCCGTAGCGAAAATTCTTTGATACGCCTCGCGCGCGCACACGTGTATAATACGTATATATAGAGCTTTTATTAGATGGCATGGCAGCTTGCGGGGGATGCAATATATTTTTTAAATGACAATTTATGCGGGCTCGATGAAATATAAATATACGTTGTACATATCGAGAGCACATAGAGATATCGAGCGAATTTATAAAACGGGGCGGCTATAAAAATAGCTGCTCGTCGCACGAAGCTCGACCGCGGAAAATAATTTTTTTTTCCTCTTCGCTCTCTTTTACATCATTGGAATTCACTTGCTGCCACTACTTGCCTGCCACAGTCAATCAAGCACTCAACGCCAGCTACTACTACTACTGCTGCTACGCCGCCGCCGCCACCGCCACCGCTACTACGACTCGAAGGGAGAGAAAATGTACAACTCCGAACATTTGAAAATTGGCCTATCCATCTTTTTCTCCCTTCTGCGTGTTTATCGCGCTTCGTTCCATTTGCTTAATGAGCTGCTGCCGCGCGCGTTGGTAGTGCTAGTGAGCTTTTTCGCGCGCCGCCAGCCACAGCAGTGGCACACAGCTCGAGTCTCGACTCACGCAATTATTGCGCGCAAAGAGCTTCCAAAAGACGCTTTAATTTATATTATTATATCACATCGCTGCAGCTGTACTTGGCGCAGCGATACACATTATGACTGCTTTTAATTATCATCTAAGTTTCGGATTATTTTTAAAAGTACACCGAGTCGAAGGTTCTCTATAATTTATACCATAAAAATAAGATAATAGACGCTGAGCAGTAAGAAGCTTTTGTGGCGGATTATGCGAGCTTTATCAGTATTTTGACGATTAAAAATTTACTTTCATCGGTAGCGACTGTGCGCCATTAAAAAAGAGATAGTTACACTATTTGTACAATTTTAATTAAAAGACATCAAATAATAATTTCGAGCATTAATCAGTGGCAAATTTTGCTTGTAAATTATAAAAGATTCACATACAATTAAATAACGAAGCTAAAGTTTTTCAGTTTATTCGTGTCAGTAAATGCATTCAAATCCAAAAAATGTATTAAAATATTTCTACTTTTATATTTGTAATTTAGTTATATAAATTTTAAAATAAAAACTTGTTCCAAAAAATTGAATTATAAAATAAATTGTCAGGTTTTCAGCCACAGTATAATTTATGGAGTTAAACAATCGCGCTTTTAACTTTACTCGAGCTTTATTTATTTTGTTAAAAATTTTTGAACCGAATAAAAAACTTGGATTTCTACCATTATTAGACGTCAGATGCGTTTACGTAAGGGCTCAAAAGTTACCTTATAAGATGAAAGCTTGCAGTGTCAAACTTTCAATCGATAATTTCTTTTTAAAAGTTAACTAAAAACTAGAGATCTTTTTTTCGCCTGAAACATTAACGACTTACTCGAGTCTTCATGCCTTTCCGACTCGGTTATTATTTACGTGACCCTGTTCAGTATAAACTAGGCGTGATTATTTAAAATCGTTTCATCTGACCGTGCAACCGGAATCTTTTAATGCGATCAGCAGCAAAACGAGCCCCGAGTGAAGAAGAATGTATTAACAATTATCACTAATCTGTTTTTATTGCCTTAAGATGTGCTAAATTCGCTCTCCGATAAAGCCAGTCTCACGCAGATTTACAATAATAACAATAATAAACGCTGTAAACTATTGTGTACACGTTGATAAGCTCGAACTATCTGTTGGCAGCATTTTGGCTTTTCGGAAAATCCACACGTACGAGCGCGCCGCATACGTATGTGCGAGTGTGTCAAGAGCAGGGAATATTACACAAGTGTGTACCTGCATCCGGCAAGTCTTAAATACAGCACATGCAGCTCTACAGCTCTCTATACGTACGAGGTATGCACACAGGGTCGGGGCAGCAGCAACGGCGGTGGCGGCAACCGCAAGCCCTTATTCGAACGAGCTTTCTAATCTCTCGGATGGATCGGCCAAGCCAGCGTACGAACCCCTCGTAATTGTTCACTTATACATACGTATACGCGCGGCGCACATATACGTATATAAACGTAAGTACGGGAATAGGAAGAACTGCCAAAGCATATGCGCGTGCATACATATAGGGGGAGAGAGAAGGACGTTGATATCTTTGTCTCTCTCTCTTGACAAAGGATAAAAGCTAACTATTATTTCAGGCACGCACGAGTGCGCGATTAAAGCTCGAAATTCAAAGCTGCGTATAATTGCAGCGAGCAAAAAAAGGAAAAGAGAAGAAAGTTGTAAAATAATCTCGGTGTACTCACAATGTCTTCAATTTTGGAGCAGCCCCGGCTGGTCGTGCAGACGAGCGCGACGATGACGCCGCCGCCGAACATCAGCAGCAGCAGCACCGCCAGTTTCCAATCGTGATCCCTCTGTGAGACGATTTTCTTGGCCGATGGTAATCTGGCGAGCTCGTTGGTCGTTACCCCGATCCTCGCCGCTTTGAGCAGGGTAGCGCGTAATTTTCGCGATGCTTTTTCGCATGCCATCCTCGTCGATCCTTTCGAGGGAGGATGATGTTGATGATGATGATGATGATGAGCGCCGTTCGCTTGATGAGCGGCCGTTCCGTTACTCTTGTTGCTATTATTAGCCACTTGAGCTCGCAAGTGATGCTGCTGCTGATGGGGATTAAAGCGATCCTCGCTCGTATCGTGCATCTAGGAAATTTTTTGTGCGTCGATTGGCTGGGACGTCGTAGATGGATCAGGCCACGATGCGTTGCCGTGACTACGACCCATTAGATTCTGTGAATGAAAAAAAACCAATGTTAAAGTTTGCTAGCAACTATTTATTCAATCACTATCATTTGTTTCATCTGAACACGTACATGCTATATTATTAATTTTTCTATAAAACGCCGATACGGAAATAAATCAATTGACTCTTATCTTTATCAATATCGAGGCAAAGTCTGTTTTATTGCTTCAATGCTCACTATCAAAAGCTCTTTATTAATACGTCGAGTGAAGTTTTTCCCTTTGTTTTCAAAGTATTACATCGTAAATCGATACTCATTCCATCGATATCGCATTGGATCGATTACGTATATTACTATTGTCACGCATTGATTAACATCTTGGCCAAGCGGAACATTTTCAATATCGAGTTTACATATTATGCTACATATATTCGCGATGTAAGCCATATAAGAAACGCATCTTCCGAGGGGTCAGAATGAAAGGTCAAAAGCCCCTATGTAAAGTTATCATGTGCGATCGAAGATTGACCATCCGAGCATGGCCGGTACGATGGGTAGAGGATTTAAGAGGAGGGAGGAGGCTCGTTGAATATATGCATGTGTGTGTATTATAGCATGTTCCTGTTATCTAAGCACACAACACGTGTGTATACACACCTAGGCTGCTCCCTCATACAGCAAATATATATACTTCGCTACTCTTCGAGCTCTCTTCTCTGAGCTGCTGCTGCTGCTAGTATTTCTGTGTGTACAACAGAGAAGCGCGTACGTACACGAGGTTGTACTTACAGCTGCTAGAGATTACTAAAAGGGAGAGCGAGCGACTTATGAGCCGATTAGCTCTAAATTAAGATATTCTAGGCCCGGAATCATTGAAAGCGGACCGAGTCTTAAACGAGCGAACAACCCTCCATAAGTCTCTCTGCATAATATATCACGTTTTAGGCATAAAAAGAAAGTACTCTGTGATTCTCCGGCTGAATAATACAGATCGGTCTTGGTCCGCTTGTAAGCTAGAGGCAAGTGCACGATGCTAAATTCTGATGAGAAAATTGTCGCGCGCGTTCGAATCGATCCCCGAGCGAGAAGCAAATAAAACACGAGAGAACGAGACAGAAAGAAAGCTATAGGGAGGGAAAAAAGCTAATTTACGACGAGCAGATTTAAAATTGACCGGTGGAGCTTTTTGGTTAATCGTGTGTCCCTTCGATCTCTCATTCGCTTTCTCTCCTCCCTCTGCTTCCTCTTTTGCACAATGCAGTATCGTCTTGTTTCGCGATTTCTCTGGCCTGCAGGTGGCGCGCGCCATTAAACGTCACGGACCCTTTTGTTCAGGATTTATTAGAGCCATACGATACCACAATACGCTACATATACTTTAACTGTGTATATGCTGTATCGGGCTGTCTCTCTTTCTCTCTTTCTCTCTCTCTTTCTCTCTCTCTCTCTCTCTCTCTCTCTCTCTCTCTCGTTCTTTTTCTCTCTTCGATTTTTATTGGCTCGAAAACTATTTATTTCTTCGAGCGCGGATATACTCTTGCGTGATCTATACGTACTGCAGTATACGCCCGATTGATTGTGCAGATACGCGTGGCGTACGCAAGCTTCAAATTTTTTGAGAACCTGCGCTCGAGATTAATGGAGAAAAAGCGTCGACTCGGCGAAAAGCTTCGAGCGCGCGACAATAAGCGTTAAAGGTCCGGCCGGCCCCCTTTGACATTGAGTCATTCTAATCAACGACGCTACGAAATGAATTTCTTCCATCGCCAACTGCAGATGGTCGATGGAGAGCGAGGAAGTAAATCTTATCCTCTCAATTATCTCTTCCCTTTTGAAAAAAAGAATCTCATTTCCCAATAGTAATATGACATCCTCTCTAAATCGTTATAATAAAACACGAGCAGAGGAGTGGGGGGAGGGTCGAGATCGGATGAAACGATTTCTTATGGAGAAAACGAGAGACAAGTGAAGCGCGATATAAGACAGTGATAAAAGCACGAGTTTTAACGATCGATCCATTATAGTCCTCCTGCGCTCCTGCTGGCGCGCAGGCCTCTCATCCCTTGAATAATTCACTCCATCAACTTGAATTATCGGTCGTACTATTCGTGTAAAATTAGTCGCCGTTGAAATCTTGCCGCTTGCCTCCGTTCCTTCCTTGCACCCCCGCTTCCCTTCGACGCTGCTGCTGCTTGCGCGTAATAAGTAACTGCAACTTTCGAACTTTGGTAATAGCCAACTGATATTTCCAGGTCAATCAGTTACCTTACCTCTGCTTCTTTTTCTTTCGCTCATTATTTTTCATGCTAAATGAGTTTGCGCAGCTATTGAAAATTTGATGTTTTCATGTCTGAATGAAAATTTTACCACTGCAGACATTTGCATTAGATAATATAAATTATTTATTTGCACTTTGCCGAATCAATCGTAAAAAAATGTATTTACACTTATTATAGATCGTAGTTACAAACAAGCTTGACATAAACACAGAGTCACACACGAGTCCCCGGTATTATATTAACATCATCGCCGTTGATTCATATCATGTGTAATCAGGACTCGATCATCGTTCACAAATATTTGTTCGTATGACAAGGGCGAATTGCGAGAGGCCAGTAGCAGTTCCCTCTCTCTCGGTGCGCATTCGCTAGAGAGGAGCTTTGTGCGCGGGGCAAAGCGGCATTTGTCTGCTTTCGGATTGAATTTACTCAACGAATTGACATTCTACATAATCTACTATATTAAACTTTAGGTAAATAATTGTACTAGCGAGGCGCTACAATGTTGATTAAAATGAAGGAGAAGTATAAAAAGAGAGAAAGAGAGAGCGAAAGATCAGTTTGCTAAAAGCATTCAAAAGCAGTGCTGCAAATGCACACACGCACGTGCAGGCACGTATGTGTGCAAAAGGAAAATCGATTATTATTAATGCGTTACTGCTTGCAGCTCGTCGCCTTTCTCTCGGCAAATATAGCCGCCAAGAGGTGAAAGAAATCTCAGGGCGCATCCCTTGAGGAAGTCTCTTGCCAGCGCTGATGGAACACTCACCTACGTACAAACACACACTCACTCACTCGCACACACAGAGATGCATGTTTCAAACTCCGATCAGATCGGACTATAGCCGAGCCCGAAAGTTGAGAGAAAGTCTTCGCATACGCTTTTGCTCTCGCGTGCTATATGCCCCGTCGGGACTCGGCTAGGAAGACGTAGAGAGAGAGAAAAAAGCAACGATGAATAAATAATCGTCGAGAGTGAGTGAAAGGGAAGAAGAGAGAACGAGTGAGAGAGAGAGAGAAGGGCGAGATCGCTTTACCATTAAAGTGCTTGTCGGCACTGCAGCGCAGGATTTTCTTTCAGCAGTCGGAGAGCAAAGAAAACATACGCCAAGAGAGAGCAAGAGAGAGAAAGAAAACTTTCACTTTGCGCTTCCGATGCTACTAGCTTTTTTCTCTACCCTCTGATACTTTGATTGGATTTCAAGTTGTCTCTGTGCAATTTTTCCCTTAACCCGAAAGCGCGCGTAAATAATAACAAAAACCGCTCGCTGCGTAGCATAGCAGCTTCGCGTGTCCGTGTACCCGCATACAATGTTATTTCACTCGACCAATTTATGAAATAATAAGATGCTAATGCGCGAGCTCGCGACACAACACATATTTAAACTTTTCTCTCTGTCTCTCACTCTCTCTCGCACGCGCGGGCCCTGCTCGAGCTCGACGAAACTTTAGCGCCGAGGAATATGTAGTTTAAATTCTGCAGCGCGCAAAAGCTTAGTTTACAAATTCGACAAGGCTGCTGCTGCTGCTGCCGCTGCTGCTTTTGCCGCTGCCGTTGGCTGGGCGCGTAAACGTCATTGCACAAAGTTAAACTTGAAAATATATATGCTGCATAACTCGCTCGCGCTGGATACGTATGTATGTAGTTCACCTAATAGTACATTCAACATCTAAAAGCGTGAAATTTACATAACAACAATTGCAACTCGCTCACTCTCCCTCTGCCCCTCTCTGTCTCTCTTTCTCTCGCCCTCTAGCTCGCATGAATACATCCACATATCACCGTACTTTGCTTAGATAAACATTCATTTCCCTCCGTTGTTCCCAAAGAAATCTTCCCTTCGTACTTTTACCGACGATTCAATCTTAGCCTGCCACCTACGGAAAAAAGGGTTAATTATTTCGAACAAAAGGTCATATCGGCCGACTTCTTTCGCACTTGACGTTTTTTATCTCACCGAGCGCGCGATCTATACAGATTTAATAAAAGATTGTTGAACATCTGCCTCGGCTACGTATAGGCATGGCATCGTCCGACTGCCAAGAAGGTGCCAAGAAGGTACTCGCCTAGTGTGTGTTAGAAGGATATTATTTCCTTTTAAACGAATTCCTTTGTAAATCAACGAGCCGTGCACAGACGCACCAGAAAGTGCTCGTCTTTTTTCCCCTCTCTTTCTCTCTCTCTCTCTCTCCGGCCGTGCGCTTCGTTTTTGGCCTCCGTCGTGATGATCGACTGGCACCTTTCCTCGAAAGGATGGGCTGTGCCAGCCTTGAAGAAAGGAGAAGATTTTTCCTGGGCGTACAAGTGTACCGCGCCGTATCGCTGCAACGCCCCCATTACCTCAGTGAGATGTTCCGGCACCGGGATACGGGAACAGCGCCGCAAACCAGGAGCAGCTCCCTGCCCCAATTGATGGTGCCGGACTCGAGCTCGGAGGTGCGGCGGCGTTCTTTTTCCATTATGGGCGCAAGAATGTGGAACGAGTTGCCACTGGCGGTTCGCGATGCCGAGTCGCTCCCACTTTTCCGCCGCCGACTGCGCGCTTACCTCGCAAGCTGCCGT
>CACVKI010145351.1:0-26124 GCA_902732785.1 Trichogramma evanescens | reverse complement strand
GATTTCTGTGAAAAAAAATTTAAATATCAAACTAGCCTCGTTAGACATCAAAAATTGTCCCATAATGGTATCATACATTCATGCAAAACATGCGGAAAGACGTTCGGACACAAAAGAAATCTCAGAGCCCACATCGATATGGCGCATCGCTCACTCAATATGACCTAATAAATGTTAAAAATTTATGTTGAATTAAGTTACAAATCTAAATGTAAGATCAAGTGTATTTCTTCAGACGACTGAATTAATAATTTTTATTAATTATACAATAAATTTTACTGTGTTATGTTATTTACATATGGAAAGATATGAAAAACATCCAAGTAATACTTCCAATGGGCAAAGTTGCCAAAATCGAGAGTCTTGCAGGAGTCGATGATTGACGTGCTCACGTGTTTAACCCGTTAACCTTATAATATCGCTCGTCTCTTTATTTTTGAGAAGTCGCGGCCACCACAAGTTTCATAGATGTTCTTTCGTACTCGACGTTACTTGCTATCTCTCCACCGTAGTAAGAATTATATTTTCGCTTAAATTTATGAAACATCACCGTGTTCAGACTCGATTTTATCGCTGGTACGATCTGTCAGTGCAAAGCCGATGGCCTAAACAAAGGCTTATAATCTTCTTCGATCTTTTTCAACGTCGAGTTGGGTCGTCCCCGTGGTTCTTCGGAAAGGAACTCCTAAGCTCCGTTATTATCACCATCCGTTGTACACGAATTACTATCATTGCAGCCGCTCCTTGCGACTCCTTGGAGGAGAGCCTAATTCGGGTTCTCTGGAAATAGCCAGAGGACACGAGCGGCAAAGTAACATCCTGTGGGCAAATCTCGGCGAGTCGAGTTCGAGTCGAGTAAAACTCGAAAACTCGGTTACTCGCACAGTCCTAGAAACAATCCAGCTCTGACAAACGTTAGTGAACCACGAAACAAATCTTTTGAAATTTAGGGCAATTGATGCGGGCTTAAATTTGATTATTGCGGTACTTGAGATGATTCTTCAGTGAACGTTTATGAGTCTATGTGGTA
This sequence comes from Trichogramma evanescens, assembly GCA_902732785.1. NCBI lineage: Eukaryota > Metazoa > Arthropoda > Insecta > Hymenoptera > Trichogrammatidae > Trichogramma > Trichogramma evanescens. The sequence goes on along the minus strand of CACVKI010145351.1, from coordinate 25,094 downwards.
TTTGAAGTAGCCCTTGTTTTCGTTTTTTCATCACATAGATAGATGACTTTTGTGCATTCTAACGATGTGTCTTTTAAGACTCCCCTTCTCTGTGAACTTTTTTACGCAAATATCACATGTGTGCGTGATTTTATTATGCGCCGATTTGATGTGATTTCGAAGATTGCTCTTGTCTGAGAATGTCTTTTGGCATATATCGCACGGATGTCGGACACTATTATGCACCGATTCGATGTGTCTATTGAGATCCCACTTTTGTTTGACCACATTTTCGCAAATGTCGCAAACATGTGTGACACCATTATGCACCGAACCGATATGATTTTTGAGATTACTCTTGTTTGAGAATGTCTTTCTCATGCATATATCACATGGATGCGTAATTTTACGATACACCGATATTCTATGTGGATTTTGATATGACACCTTTGTCTGAATGATTTTCCGCAAACATCGCATTCATGTCTGACACCATTATGCACCGACTCGATGTGGGTTTTGAGAGTAACTTTTTGTGTGAATATCTTTTGGCATATATCGCATGTGTGCGTGATTTTATTATGCACCGAATTGATGTGATTTCTAAGATTGCTCTTGTTTGAGAATGTCTTTTTGCATATATCACATGGATACGTGATTTTGTTGTGCACTGCGTCGATATGGTTTTGGAGATAAATCTTTCGTGTAAACGTCTTACCACATGAATCACACGTATAATTGACTGCTTTATGCACCGATTCGATGTGCCTTTTTAGACTATCTCTTTCTGAGAAGGTCTTTTGGCATATATCGCATGCACATGTGACACTCTTGTGGACTGTATCAATGTGGACTTTGACCCAATGTTTTTGAGTAAAAGACTTTCCGCATATATCACATGAGTGGGTAATACCATGATGTATTGATTTGGCATGCCTGTCCAAATTTCTCTTAGATGCGAAATATTTTCCGCATGTTCCACATCCGTAATTTGTAGCATTATGCACCGTACCTTGGTGTCTTTTGAGGTTACGTTCGTTGTTCAACTCTTTTGTTATTTTTCTTGTTTCATTTGGTTCGCCACGTTTACAGACTAAATTCAAATTCGATTCTTCTGCGGTGTTCACAAAAGATGCCTGTTGTACTTCCTCCGTGAGTTCCATTTTAATCATGTTTTGAGTTTTATAAACATCATTGTATTTCATATCCTGCAAAAAATTTGGAGAGTCTTCTTCAAATTTCTTAACTACTAATGAATCCATATTGGGCTTGACGTCTTGACATTCAACGAGTTATTTCCATTTCGTCAACGAGTTTACTTTCTTGTTTTACGTAACATTTTTTAAACCTATCGATCTGTCGATAAATTAAAGCTGTGAGAATTTTCATAGATAAAAACCTACAATACGAGCTACATACTATTATCAACACTTACCGAATTTTCTTGTGGAAATGGTAAGAGTTGCAAGTTTTTAACATCAGGTTTTTCGTCATCGGGTAGTATTTCAGAATTATTTTTGTTGAGCGACACATCACCAGGCTCCTCTTTCACTCTGAAATAATAACCCCAATAAGATCAAGTATTTTTTGTGCTACCCTAACCTAACGTAACATTTTACTCCCGCTGAGCGAAATGAAAATGTTACTTTAGGCCGGGGGATTCACAAAAAATTGTATTTGCACCTAAGTAGCGAAAAATAAAGTCTCAGAGCACGTGATTATCAGCCTCGGCTTCGCCTCGGATGATAAATTACACGTGCTCTGAGACTTTCCAGTTTTTCACTCCCTAGATGCAAGATATACTATTTTTACAATACTTTTGTAATTATATTCTCATAAATTGAGAGTTACCTGACAGCCCAATTGAATGAATCGCTGGATTCCATCCTCCTCGCTTAGAATTCGCACGGAAAAACTGACGAGAAGTCGCTTGTGCCGAGCTCGCTATGATTTCGAGAAAGAAAACTGCGCCTAAGCTAAAAAGTGCCAGGTTATGTGCGACCCGCTCAGGTCCGCGGCACAAAAATCACTCATCAATATTGGCGGAACACACGTGCGTGGAGCGATGCATGCGCCGCACAACGTAAACGTATATCAGAACGAAAACCACTCAATATGCTCTTCGCTAAATTTTCGAAGTTATCGATGCGTATTATGAAGTCACGATTGAGTCATTATAATTATATACATATCAATGAAGAAATAGCACTATGCACGTCCTGTCTATTGAACATCAAAAAGTATATGATACTCATTAAGATTATACGAGTTGTTATGGAAAATTGAGAAAATAAAACGATTCTTTTAAACACGTCAATACTATCAAAACCACGTCATATTTTTTCATAATACCTATATTTTACTAGATTCGGTGTACCAGCCCTTCAGCAGGAATGTTTATCATTAAATCATTCATTCGTCAAAAGTGAACGAAAAAAAAAATTTCTCACAGCTAGAGAGAAAACATTCTTCCGATTTCACGATAACGCGTCCAACGCGACATTCTTCGTGACTCGTGCTGTATCATAATGTATTCCCCCGTAATAATACTGCACGCGGTGACCTTCGATCCCTTCGCTCTTATATTGCGCGAGAGTCGAATCTATTAATAGAACGTCTTCTTTCGCGCGTGCATTGGCGCACCCACAGGGCTCGAATATAGTATAAAGTAGAGCTTTCGACTTTTGGTACACATTGGTAACCTTTGTTCGCGCAAAAATAAAATCTTGAAGCTGCCTCTATGTGTATATATGATGAAATCTTTCTTCTTCGTTCGAGACGGGCTAATGAGACTTTTGTCTCGAAACGAATACCTATAAAGTAAAAATGTTTACTCAAAAAGCTTCGAACGATCGAGAGAGCATCGATGCTCGCTCTTTCTGGGCTTTCGTGCGGTATTTTCATTGACCGCGCGCGCGAGCGGCATGTAATACTATATGTTTTTCTTTCGACTACTACTGTTATTTCTCCGCGACGCACTGCAGTAGCACAGAGTATATACACTATATATAATTGATGTTGATTGACAGCCAAAGAGAGAAAGAGAGAGAAAAGAAATTGCCAAAGATAGATTTTTCCTTAGTGGGGCTTCTTCTTTCTTGCATGGGATACATGTATTTAAATTATGTATTTATATCGTTAATGAGCATCAAAGCGAAAAAAAGCGCGCCGCGCTTTGTGTACAATGTAAACGCCCTGCGTTGATGATTTTTTTTTGTTTCGTTTTGCTTGTTTCGTAAAAGATGCGCATCGCCGAGAGCGTCGCGACGCACGAAAAAAAATTATATTTGCGAATGAAAAGAGTCTCGTCGCGTCATAAAGAGGACGAGTATGAAGAGAAGAAGGAAAGGCATGAGGCTTCCCTTTGCGCTAATTTGCGCGGCAAAAATTATTCCCCGCGCAACGGTGGTCTTAAAATAAAGTCGAAAATTATAGGAGAGAGAGAGAGCGGCGCATCAATCACAAGGTTTTTTCGAGATGATGCAGGCTGGAACAAAGGTAGATTGCATATTATATTCGATGCTCTCGAGCGACTACCTCCTACATATTGATTGTAATACGAGTACACTTGGATTTCGCTTGCGACAAGTGTCTTAATTATCGTATTTTGATTAACTCGGATGTAATCGCATTGGGTATAATGACATCGATTGATTTAAAAGTACGAGTGCGACACATAGTCCAGGTGCTGATATCCCATGCGAGGTAAAAGGTAGTTTATGACTTCGTAGTTTACACCGGAGGATATGTAATTAAAAACGAGTATAAGACTTTAAATTAGGTAATCTGTAATCGTTGTGAAAATCGTATCTCGATTGGCCTTTTTTTCGTTGTTTTATCAGTTGTAAGAGGCTAACTTTTTTCTAATTTTTTAATTTCTTCGTACTAAAATATTATTTGTGGAAAAATTATTGTTGCTTAGGAGGCAGATCGAGTGTAATATTGCTCCGATTATATTAGTTCCGATTTTTAAGTCATGTTTGTCAATATTATTTCATTGATTTTGAGCTATTTATACGATACTCGTAACGTTAGTATAGTGAAAGAAGTTTCTTGCGACAGCACCGAGAAACGGCACGGGGCAGATACTACACACACTTACGTACTATATTGACAGAGTGAGTCGCAAAAGACATTTCCAACGAGTAAGATGGAAACTGATGGTTTATTCAATCCTGCTGATAGGTAATTTTTATTTTGAGTATGTAAATATGAAAATATTCAAACATAATCATGTAATCTTATCAAAATAATTGGCACTACACCCATTACTCAAAATATTAAATGCGAAAGGTTACGGCGAGAAAATTCAGTAAGTGTTGATAATTATTGCAACCATCACAGTTTACTGAAACTTTCCTAATAATATTATTTTTTTTTACCGACCAGATGCTTCAAGAATATGACGAAAATCATGAAAATGAACTGGATGACCTGAAAATCGAAATGGAATGTACAGACATGAAGCCCAACTTATTGGCAGTGTCAAAAATTGAAGATTATTCTCTAAATCAATGGCAGGGTAGCGATGAGTATAAAACAGGAAGCTCAATTAGATTAGAAACTGTCGGAGCAGTGAAGAAAGAAATATTTGGCGAAGAAGCCACTGAATTGAATTTCGGACGTGGACTCAGGGAACAAAATGAAAAAAGGAGTGTTTTAAAAGAGGTGAACTATAAACATAGGCTAAAAACTCACATTAATACTACGCATAATGGAATCACACCTGCATGTGATATTTGTGGAACGACATTCACTCGAAAATCTCATCTCAATCGCCACATCGATTCGGTGCATCGTATAATAAGGCATGCATGTGATATTTGCGGAAAAGTGTTCAAACTAAGAGGTGCTCTCAAGAGGCACATCGATTCAGTGCACAACAAAATCACGCATCCATGCGATATATGCCAAAAGACATTCTCAGACAAGAGTAATCTCAAAACTCACATTGATTCGGTGCATCGTAAAATCACGCATCCATGCGATATATGCCAAAAGACATTCTCAGAAAGAGGTAGTCTAAAAAGGCACATCGATTCGGTGCACAAGCGAGTCGGGCATGCATGTACTATATGCCAAAAGACATTCTCAGTCAAAAATAATCTCAAAAACCACATTGATGCGATGCATCATAAAATAAGGCATGCATGCGATATATGCCGAAAGACATTCACACAGAAATCGAATCTCAAAAACCACATCGATTCGTTACACCGTAAAATCACGCATCCATGCGATGTATGCCAAAAGACATTCTCAGACAAAAGTAATCTCAGAAATCACATCGAGACGATACATAATGGTGTCACACATGCGTGTGATATATGCCAAAAGACATTCTCAGAGAAAGCTAATCTCAAAAAACACATCGATTCAGTTCATATTGGTGTCAAACATGCATGTGATATTTGCCAAAAGACATTCTCAGTCAAGAGTTATCTCAAAAACCACATTGATGCGATGCACAGAGGTGTCAGACATGCATGCGATGTTTGCGGAAAGAAATTCGTACAAAAAGTTTATCTCAAACGTCACTTCGATTCGGTGCATCGTCAAATCACGCATCCATGCGATATATGCCAAAAGACATTCTCAGAAAAGAGTAATCTCAAAACTCACATTGATTCGGTGCATCATAAAATTACGCATCCATGTGATATATGCCAAGAGACGTTCACTACAAAGTATTATCTTCAAACTCATATCGATGGTTTGCACCATAGAATCGTCTACGCATGTGATATGTGCGGAAAGAAATTCATAGTGAAAGGGAGTCTAAAAAGACATATTGATGTGGTGCACAACAAAATCACGCATCCATGTGATATATGCCAAAATAGATTCTCAAACAAGGATAGTCTCAATGGACACATTGTCGTAGCATATAATGGTGTCAGACATGCATGCGATGTTTGCGGAAAGTGTTTTACTCAAAAAGGTAATCTCAAAAAGCATATGGATGCGATGCACAATGGGATCAGCCACGCCTGTAATTTTTGTGAAAAAAAATATAAATCTCAAACTAATCTTAATAAGCATGTCAAATCGTCGCATAATGTTATAACCCATGCATGCGGGACATGCGGCAAGACATTCGGACAGAAAAGAAATCTCAAAGACCACCAAATAGCGCATCACCCACGCATTAGCGCGAAATAAATGTATCAAACGTATGTTCAATTGTGACTAAAACAGCGTCTAGTATATTGTTTGTGAAATTAGGAGACTTATTTGAAAATGATCATTTAATGCAACAAATTTTTCCTTCGTTATGTTATCTCGCTGTCACGTACCTAAAAATAACGTTCAAGTTAGAAAAAAAGTAATAATGTGCTCAATTTGATTCTTTAATAATAAAAATATGAACTTTTCGACTTGATTCTTTTCAGAATGTTAAAAATGTTAAAACAAATGTGTATAAAGAAATAGGAAAAATTCAAGTAATCTCTCTATCTTTAGCAAAAAGACATTGGTAAACTTTTTTTTTAAAATGACCATAATTATATTGATAAATATTAAGACCTAAAATTGGGCATGGATATAGATGATATTTATAAGTATTATATAAAACAGACGAAATTTTGTAAGATTCAATATGGTTTGAATAATGAAAAATTGAATAAACGTTACAGCTCAGCTCGCACAATGAGTGTCAGAAAATGTAGTACCTTGAAATCGAATGTTTTAATTTTTTAAATAATTATTTTCCAAAGTTTCAATCGACGAACTTACATTATAACTAACATAACTCGAATCATATCGTGTAGAATATGTATAGGTATCTACATTTATCATTACATTAAAATCTTATCGACGTCGATAATTCAGAGATCAGACTATTATCCAGCTATGATTATATTTTTCTAATTTACCTACAAATGATTAATCCATCATTTGTTTATTGTCATAAACAATAAAAATTAATGAAAATTACGACCGATTTAATATAACACCATCTCTGTGCTTTTTCAAAGTTTCCAGAAATGCAAAAAGCTTTCCTTACCATCGTATTACGCATTTCTACGTAATCAACGCGCAGCAATCAAAAAAAAAAAATACTACTTCGATAAGAGTACTTTTATTTTTTACTCGTAACTTTTATCACCGCATCCGTAAAAAACACTCAACTCTTTTTCCTCTCGCATTGCATATATACATAATATAATAGGACCGACAAATATACACCTACGTATGCGCAACAGCTGAATCGTGACGAAAGTGGGGGCGTACGTACAATAATACCTATATAGTCTTTTGTACAGTATCAGTGCCGCCGTACACACCACGAGACGCGATCAATAGCGGCTAGCAGCAGCAGCAGCACAATCCCGTGTTATACGTATGTACATATATGCCTTGACGTCAAACGCACGCATCGCAGCAGCAGCAGCAGCAGCTCAGTCGGTCTCTTCGACTAAAACATAATATACAACTTTCACACAGTGTCCAATCGCTCAGAGACAGAGAGGTGCGAGATAGGAGTCGTATACAAATTCATTCAAATGTGAAGAAAGCAAAAAAAAATACCGCAGACGTATAGTAGTCGTTTTTTTTTTTTAATCATCGCGAGTGTCGAAGGTGACTGCGACGATGATCATCAACGCAGTGTCATCCGTCTGCGTCCTGTTGTCGATTCTCGCGAGATGCAGCGATGCAGCAGCAGCAGCAGAAGCGGACGCACAGGTGGAGAGATTCCCGTTCTTCATGCCCAACGTTCGACCCAATGTCGTAAGTGTATTTTTTTATTTTTTATTTTTTTTTATTCGTTGCCTCGCACGTCTCTTGCAGCTCGCGCGCTCGCGAGGCGTGAGGATGCATTCGAGAGGAAAATAATCGGATTACTTATACTCATGTACATCGATGTTTTCCTCGTTTCGCGCGAATCTTACAAGAAATGAAAAAAAAACCCACACGTATCGCTCGCTGTCAAGATGCGAGTAATGTTACCGTTAGCCATGCGAGTGCGATAACATTGCGAGGCGTCAAATTTTGAATATGTCAAAATCAGCGTCGAATCATCTTGAAGTATTGTATTGCTTAAGCCATCGAATAAGTTGGAATCGATCGAGCCATGATTTGCGATTTTCTTGATGATTACTGTCTGAGCGAAGCTCAGCTTATACAGAACGAAATTTTCCTTATTTTTCCATCTCTCGCGCGTACTGAAAAAATAACGCCGAAAATTCGCCATATGTTCCCGACGTCAATCGAGTTAATTGCACAAAAAAAAAGCTCTGTTATCACCGATACGCGTCCATCCTATTTATATCTACGATTTCCTGTGCGAAAAAGCACGTAGTACGACACAATTAAAATTAAGGAGCGATACCGAAGCTTGGCTAAAATGATTATATTTAAAAAAAAAAAAAAAAGAAAAAACCTTTTTTTCTCCTCCAGCCGGAATCGTATCTGTGCACGCCGGTGAAAATCGACCCGGCGAGCACCTACTACATCACGGGCTTCGAGCCCAACGCCACCATGAACACGGCCCACCACATCATCCTCTACGGCTGCGGCAAACCCGGCAGCCGTAAGCCCGTGTGGAACTGCGGCGAGATGGCCCACGCCGATCCGCGTCTCGCTTCCGCCGGGCCCTGCGACGAAGATTCCGAGGTGAGTATCTTAATTAATTGCGCGAGGTAATTCAGGAAAAAATCTCGAGTTGCGAAGCAAAAAAAAAAAGAATTGAAAATTGGAAGTTGCTTTTAAGAGTCTTTGGAGTAAGGAAAAATGAATACATAATTAAAAAATATTTGCTGTGAAAAGATTTAAATTACTTGATGACTAAAAATTATAATAATCTTTCTTTATCAATTCTAACACGATTTTAGTCTATAAAAATTTCTTCTAAACTTATTACTATCTGGTCTAAAGAGTACTGAACATTTTTTTGCTAGTTAGACAAATAATTTATTTCTAGGATCTATTAAGTTTAGAAGAAATGTTTATAGAACAAAAATATCTTCGAATTTATCCAAGAAACACCCTCAAATTTTTTCATAATTTTGTATGATGATTTTGGTCGACAAAGGGTTCAAGTCTTTATGCAGCCAATATTTTTTAATCGCATGTATTTTTTCCATACTCTTAAGACTCTTAAAAGTAAACTATAAATGAGTAAAATGATTCGATGAAAATTCGTCACACAGATAATTTACGCCTGGGCCCGAGACGCCCCGCGCTTCATCCTACCCCCGGACGTGGGCTTCAAGGTCGGCGCCAAGTCGCGCGTCAAGTATCTCGTTCTCCAGGTGCACTACGCGCACATCGACCAGTTCGCCGACGGCTCGACCGACGACTCGGGCGTGACCCTCCTCGTCACCCGGCGGCCCCAGAGCAAACTCGCCGGCGTCCAGACCCTCGGCACCGGTGGCAGTATCCCACCGCACAGCGTCGAGCTGATGGAGGCCGCCTGCAAGATCAGCGAGAACAAGACGCTGCACCCGTTCGCCTATCGCACGCACACCCACTCGCTGGGCCGCGTCGTCTCGGGCTACGTGATCAAGGACGACGGCAGACGTTGGATCGAGCTGGGCAAGCGCGACCCGCTGACGCCGCAGATGTTCTACGAGACGAGCTACAAGGGCACGGTGGAGGCCGGCGACACGTTGGCGGCCAGGTGCACGATGCAGAGCGACCGCGACACCTGGACCTACGTCGGCGGCACGAACAAGGACGAGATGTGCAACTTTTACATGATGTACTGGGTGGAGAACGACGAGCCGCTGCTGGACGCCTGGTGCTTTACCCCGGGCCCGCCGACGTACTACTGGCACAAGGCCGGACTGATCGACATACCGAACGACGAGGCTTCTACGCTCAATCAATAAATTAAATTCTATATGTACTAACTAAAACGATGCCGACCAGTAAATGTCAATCCTTTTTATTTCTAACTCGAGTAGGACAGAAAAGGCTCAAAGTGTGAATATTATCTATATTATTATAATGTAATTTTATTCCGTAACGAATGATCTCTCATATCCGGGAATGAATGGAGATGTGCTATATACAAAGTATTTAATATATAATTATTTTGGATTGATTTAATCCAACGAGTACCATTAATATTATCGATATTTTTTTAAGAGTCCCTGTGTTATTTTAAGAATTTCCATTTTTTTTAAGCAGAACGAAGGCGAATTCTAGTTATTTAAAACTTAATAAATGTCAAGTGTTATCGTTTGTCAAATATTTAACCGAAGTCAACTCTATGATCTGTTGTTCTGTTTGTTTGCGCGCGCGCGCGCGTGTGTGTTGTGTGTATACCAAATAATTTAACTCGTTGATGTTTTACCGTATGTGTATAAGTGTATAAGAGTGTATTGTATTGTACGTTTTTTTTTTTTTGGTCTCTCGAATTTTATCACTACAGAATGAATTTTGAACGTAAAATCGAACTGCAAAACAAAAGTCTGTATTAATATTAAATAATCAGAGAATAAAAGATCGATATTTCGTAAATATATCGTTTATTCGTTCGTTTTCATGCGTATGTAAGTTACAAATCAAAATTTTACTTTCATTTACAATGAGATACTATAAAAAATATTTAAAAATATTCCTATCTAATTTCATATACCTTAATATACAATCATCACACCTATGAATATAACATGATGGTCACGTTGAAAAATTTCATCTCGACGATGAAGGAAAAACAAAATCGCACACAAATTGAACGGAGGTGAAATATCGTCGACAATGATAAAGTAATTAATGCATGCGTGGCCGCAACGATACATGATTCATTACCAAGAAACTTATCTCGTTAATTTTTTTTACAACTACACACGTTGCCGTGGCTGAAATTGGTATACGATGAAAAATTATCGACTAAATAATGAAGCCTCGCATTCGTGATACACACCACGGAATTGGTCATTTTTTTTAATTAAAAAACTCTAATTGGATTACATTTCCTTATCTACAGTATAAACATTTTCAGAGTTTATATAACGACTAATTTTTTTTTAAAGCGTTTTTAATTTCATTTATTATGAATTCATTATAATCTAAACTAATATTACAATATAACTGTTTTAAAAAAGATTATTTATACGTTGTGGCGGCTTATTTTGAAAATATTTGTTTGCGCGACAAAAAGTAGTACAACTGTATGTTTAAAACGATCGTGTTTCGCTCAAGTCAAAAGCTGATCAAATAAATAACAATGATGAACAAAAAAAAGAGGAACATTATATAAATAGATTAAGGATTCGAGAGGCTACCTTCGTTATCCTTGCACCGATACGATTAAAAAGTGTATATACAAAAATAATTATTATGCGTATTTGTAAATATGCGCACATGCACTGGACAACACGCAAAACAATTGCGTCAAAATTGATTACAATTATTAATGATACTACTTAAAGATAAATTGTTTCACACAATAACAATGATCATAATTACATGCTTCAACTTGTAAAGAAAAGTAAGAAAAAAAACAATTGAGACTTAACTAATCACCTATCACGGAACCTCCAGTCGCATGCCTGTGACAATAATTTTGTCCTTTCGATGATAACAATCTGCAGGGATTTCCACTCCTCGTTCTTGCTCCACACAGTGGTCTAGTGGCTGGTGTTAAAATGCTGAAAATAAGGAATCAATTGAAAATATTGACCGATAGCTATTAAATTGTTAGTTGAAATAATTCACTTCAAAAAATAATTAGTACTAGTAAATTTAGTTATTATTAGTTTTTAAAAAGCAACAAACTATTAGTAAGTTTTAGTGAAAAAATACCTGTCAGTGATTATCTTAGGTTTCGCTCGACTTGTCGTGCGACTCGTGACTACGTCGGGGTTGCGAATATTAGAGGTATAAGTTGTTAGAGGCGACGTGAATTTATCCAAGTCTCTATGTTTTAAAACAGCACCACTCACACTGTAGTCATCATCAACAAACCTGTCGGTTCCATGATACTCCTCAAAATCACTCCCATCGTCGGAGATGGAAATATTTGCATTTGTACTTCTAATGATGCATTCTTGATAAGTTTTCGCCGGCAAGTACGAACAAGATAATTCTTCGGTTGGCGTAAATTTCACCCAAATCCAGCGCCTCAATGATTTGAATTTAATTTTCATGTTTGCTGTAATAAGTTTGAGATCGTTAATTATAAAGATGGTTTTTAAAAAACTCAATTCAAAATCACCACTTACCTATGTTATAATTTATCTGTCGGTTTATAGAATAAATTAAACTATGGATGTTGTGTCCCACTCTTTTGAAGATATTCTCTTTTTCATTTCCATCTGGAAAATCTTTTGTCCTCATTTCTTGATTGGCATTCATTTCATCGGGGCGAAGTGTCTTATAAATTTTTTTGATATCTTCTTTTGTCAATTCAGATGAAGATTTAGATCGTACCAAGTATTGAATTGCATTCATAATATAATGCACTGAAATGGAACAATGAAAATGTTAAAATTTACGTACAATGCAAAATTAGAAATATATCCAAAATTAACTATCTTACTTGTTGTTATCAAAATTATTAAAACGGTCAGACTGTAAAAGTCGAGGCAGGCGTTCAACCCATGTTTCAAATACGATGCTAAATTTAAGGGGATTATTCCCATGATTGCAGTTCGAGTTAAGAATGGAGCATGAAGAAAAGCTGCTACCACCATAGCACCAAGTAAGTAAATCACATGCAGGGTAATACGGTAAATTTTTTCCAAATGTTCTCCAGTTGAACCAATATATTGTTTAATCCAACCCAATTTTTCATCTACTTCAGCACGCATTTTATCCGTCAAATCAGACAGAAATACAATGGTTTCATTCATTCTTTCAAGTTTGAGCATTGTTTGCTCATATTGAGCAGCTGCTGCATTATTTTGGGCAATAATTCTATCAGTGCTGTTTTCAATTTTATTCCAAAGTTCTCTAGCTTGAATTTGAATGTTTTCTAGATCTGAAATGAGTTCTCCATGGTTTAGACTTTGTTCAGCTGCTTGGTTCTCCAAGTCTTGACTCGCTTTTTCTAAATATTAGACAAATTAGTTCCAATTCAAAGGTATGATAAACTCAAAAGTTTTAGTAAAAAATATTTACCCAATCTATTCTTAATGTCTTCAGTCATGGCAGCTAGTTGATCATGACCAATTCGTATCAAGGCTTTTTCTTTAGTTAAATCTTCAATGTTAGTCTCTATAATTTTGTGGGCATTAGCTGTCTGTTCTTCAAGACGATCTTGACTTTCCTAAAAAAATGTAAATGTTAAAGAAAGATTAGTTATTCAAATCCAAGTTTTCATATCATTAAATAACATTTTCCTCACCTTTAGAGAATCCAAAGTCTTAATTTGATTATGAGCTGACTGCATTAATCTATTGACTGTTATTTCTGTTAGTGCTCGAAACTGGTTACTTCTTGATGCGTAACATACTGCTCTTGCTCTGTTACTCATTAAATGATAGGCATTCCATGTATCAGCATCCATATTAGAAGTACATTCTTTGATAGTCTGAAAAAAAAATTAAAAATAGTAAGATACATTATTAAGTTTTTTAAAAGTAAATAAATAATTTAGTTGAAAAATGTATCAATCAGAATATGTATTTAAAGATGTTTGAAAATCATGATTCTGCAAAGGAACAAGCTGCAACAGGTCTCGCAGTTTAAAAGAGACTAACAAGTTGTTCACAGGTCAGAGGCTGGATGAATCATTTTTTAGGGGTTGAGCAATAAGAGGGGGAAGAGTTCGTACAAGTATGAACCTGCACAAGAAATCTATGCATGGCAGTTAATATCAGTAGAAAAATCCCAATAAACTTATATTCTGTAACAATAGAATTCAAATAAAACTGAATAAAACTCACCATTCCATCTGTGCAAGGAAAAGTTCTTCTTCCTTCGTTCTCGGATTGACAATTTAGAAGATTAACACTTAATTTAGCCAGCTGTTCCTCTGACATGCTACTACAGGAAGTCTTGATCTTCATTATGACTTTGTGCTGACATACTTCTAACGGGGATGATACCTGGATGTCGGTGACAAACTTGGAGGCCTCTTTGAGGAATTTTTCATCCTCGGTGAGTGATTCGTAGGGTATGGAGATCAGTGGCACTCCATCGGATACGACGGCCTGGGATTCACCGCTGCCCCAGAACCAATTCAGCACGGACTGCGACTGAACCGATGACAAAGTTGCCAAAGCAACCAGCAAGTAGCAATGCACATTCATAATTGAATCCTCGTTCGTCGGTTAAATTGAAAAATCTGCAAACTTTAATTCACAAAAAATAAAAAGGAGTTTCAAATATAACTCCGAAGTCTGATGCACCGAGTAGCGAGTTTTAACCGATAGATAACACAAAATAACACCGGAACATCCAAATTTATCCTCGAGAGACTTGGCATTGGCAATGACTTTTCGGCGATTATCGCTACATATATATAATAATACACTAAAAACCGTTACGAAAATAACATGTCACAACACTGCGGCCGCATCATACAAACAATATACCTGAGGCACGCGCGCGATACCGTGTTTACACACTAGTTTTCGCGCAATAAAGAAGAATCAATCTCACCTTGCCCTCGCGCCTCCTCTTGGCTTGACGTGAAAAAAAAGCACAGGAAAATCAGCGTACAATGTACAACGAACGTCGCTTCGAAGCAGCGGACTCTTCGTCGGGCACGCGATTGTTTACGATTTTTCAGCAAAATCTACATAACAAGACAGTGGCGCGCGCGACACAACGACGTTACACAGCGTTATTATTGTCTATTCAACGTATATCTATATATTGGAGCAGCAGCAGCACTGGAAAACACACACGCGCGAAATTATCGCGCGCGAATAATACAGCTCGACGAGTGCGTGCAAGTCCGTGCCTGTTTCGCCGCCGCGCCGAATCCGTAACTGCCAACTTTTTCGCCCGACGAGAAGAGAGCCGCAGCGAATGAGCGTAGTCACATGGGACGCGCACTTGCGCCCAGTACAGCAGATAGTATAGTGCCGGCAGCGAATCAGAATAGCCCATTCTTAGTATACACCTATATATATAAAATCGTAACGGCTCTCCGGGCTGCTCCGCTCTCAAGCTCAAGGTCGTCGTCTTTTAAAGCCCCTCTTATCTTCAAAGGGGGTAACGACGTCGCACTCAATACGAGTATTTTTGGTTAAAGCTTCATTATTATTGAACTAAAAATCGATCGAACCTATAAATAGATGATGCCCTCCCCCCCTGGTATATCATAGAAATGATATATCGAAATCGTTTAAAAATGTTGTTGGAAAATCGATTTATTATTTACAAGGGGGAAAAAATATATAACATCGTAGTTCTCTCGTAGTTTTGCAAGTGTATAAAAATTATCGAGTCTTTTCCTTTCTTTCAAGTAAAAAACTGAGTAGTCTCTTCTCATTTCTTGTCGTTCACGGCCTCGCTGATGCCGTACATGCCGGCGAGCAGTCGGCCGTGCGACGCGACGTTACCGAGCTCCTTGGGTGGCAGGCACGGACCCTTGTCGCCCATATAAACGTATCTATTTATACGTATTCGTGCGAGTTAAGAAATTTCACGAGATAACGATTTATCGAATAACGAATAGCAAATAATTATTATCGATATGAATTAACAAAGGATACGGCAATCGTAGGATCCAGTAGGCACTTTGTGACAGCTTCATGGGCTCCTCGCAGCCGGTGACGAAGATCGGGCTGGGCTGGGGGCCCGTCTGCACCTTGGGATTCAGGGTGACGTGCACCGGCGCCTTGGGCGTCACCACGTGTATCCTCATCAGCTGAGCGATCAGTGGCTTTTGTTGTCTGCGATTTTTTTTCATTCATATGTAAAGAAGAAATAGTAGAGAGAGAGAAAAAAAAAGGAGGAGAAAAGAAATGTTGCGTGCGCGCGCGCGTGTGTACCTGCAGGGGCACGGGAAGTACAGGGGCATGTCGCCCGAGGTGACTTTATTGCCGTTGTCCTTTATGGTGCCGATGCCGGTGGCCTTGAGCACTTTGTCCGGCGTCGCCATCATGAAGCGATGACCCCGGGGACACTCGTACTCGATGCCGATGAAGATCTTCACTACGAGATCACGGCCGCGCTTCCTCTTGCCGGTGACCGGATTGATGCTGCGCGTATTTTTCGCGCCCTTCGGATAGAAGTTGAGCTGCTGGAAGTTGTTGCCGACACCGCCGTTGTTGTTGACGTTCGCGTTGCTGCTGCTGGTGCTGCTGGTGCTGTTCTCGTTGGCGACGGTATTGGTGGCTGGCGAGGCCTGCCACAAGTTACGAGTCGTCTCCTTCTGGGTCTGCTGCTGATGCTCCAGCCGGACGGTGACGTCCCAGGGCAGCAGAAAAGCCGAGTTGGGCAGCATGCCCTGCTGGTGCTGCACCCCGATGTTGTGCGAGTAGATGCTGCTCGAGCCGAGACAGACGAGCGACCAGCTGGAGAATTGCGGCAGCAGACCAGCCGGCGACTCGGTGTGCAGCATACCCGGCAGATACTCCGTCGTCGAGGGCTGACGATTCAGCGACTTGTCCTTGGTCTCGGGGTCGGCCTCGGTGACCGCGATCACGACCTTGCTCTCGCTGTCTCCGTTGATGGTCAAGCTCAGCGGCAGCTTGTCGTTGATGTAGCTGCGACTGTGTCGATCCTCGTCCTGATGATGATCCCGATGATGATGATGGTGATGGTGGTGATGATGATGATCGCTCTGGGCGGGCGGCGACTGGCCGCCGCTGCCGTAGGCCGTGACCTCGTCCGGCACGCCGAGACTGAACACCTGGGTCGGGCCCTGCTGCGGCGTCGGCGCGGCGCCCTCGCTACGCAGCGAGTCCTTGCGCTTGGACGTGTCGAAGAGCTGCGCGGCCCTGTACGTGGGCGTGCTCGGCTGAAAGATCGGGAACTTGTGCGACTCCAGCTGATGGCAGCCGCACTGCAGCCCGAGCATCTGGAAGTAGTCGTGATTCGCCTGCTTGACGTTGAAGGGATCCTCGCGCGAGCCCTGGGTCGCGCCGCAGTTGCACGCGCAGACGTAGCGAACGCCGCTGCAGTGCTCCAGTGTCTTCAGGTCGCTGCGAAAAGACGCGAACAAAAAAAAACTCGTCTCTCCTTTCTCTCTTTTTTGTATGAACATTTGAGCAAAGAGGTACAATGAAACTCACTCGTAGTCGTCTCTGCCCTCGAGGGGCTCGCCGCCGCCAGCGCCCTCGCTGCCGCCCTTGTGCAGCGGATTCGTGCAGGGATTGCCGGTGAGCGAGAGCACCTGGCACATCTGTCGGCCGGTGCGCCAGTGCTTGTCGCACTCCTCCTGCAGCCGCTTGGCGAACTCGTCGTAGAGCGGCCCGCGCGCCTGCATCTCGAACACGGCCATCGCCTGGGCGAGCTTCTGCTCGTGGAACGAGCGTGTGTAGTGCTGGGGCAGGCCCTCCTGATAGGCGGCGCAGGCTCGCGGCATTATCTTGCTACAGCGACTGCGGCTGAATTTCACGTCGGTGTTGAGCAGATCCTCGAGATTCTTCACCTCCTTGCTGCGCCCGTGCACGAAGAAGTCGTGCACGAGCCCCGCCACCTCGAAAAATCCAGCCAGAGTCGGAGTCTGGGAAGTGGGGAAAGGTTCGATTTCAAAGAGAGCAATTTTTTTTTTCTCGATTATTTACCTCAAAATAAGCTGGAGCTGGATTTCTTCCAACGTTGTCGTCGAAGCCAGTGGAGAAAGCCATATTGATGTGCCTTTGAACGAACGAGTCAAATTCGTGTGCTGAGGGTTGAATGAAATTCCTTAATCGCTAATGATCAAAGTCAACATAGCAGTGGAGTTAATTTTACTTACGTTCTAAAACTCGAGAGTGTCTCATCCTGTGGGCCCTGTTCGCTTGCATTGGATTTGTAGGTTTGTAATTGAGGTATTTATATCTTTCCTTGTTGTTTAATTTACTTTCAGTTTTTTTTTTCTCAGAAATGGCGCAGGCTTTTGCAAAACCTCTGTGCATGTATTCTATAACATCTCGCATCTCCTCTTCTTCCGTATTTACAAAGACAAATTCTTGGTTTACGGGTATGGCAAACAAAGAATTAGAACTAACAAGAAAAAAAAATTAATGCTTTTGATATAACTTGCTAGAAATTTAAGATTCATCAAGTTTACCTATTATTATTTACTATTTTGTTTTTCCTTAACACTTCATATATCGAGTCTTCCAAAGAATGCTCTAGCTTTGTAATATTTGCTTCACTATTAGGATCTTGGAAGACTGGTGGGCACCTTTCAAAATAAAATAACATTCTTGGAGAACAGGGCCGAGTATTTTTAACCCAGGCTTCTGATACGTATTCAGCTTTGGATTCCAAATGTTCTCTCAGATGAGAACCTGCTTTTTCTCTGCAACAAAAGACCTTTGTAAGCTTCTTATAATGAATTTTTACATATAATAAATAAATAAATTTCTTACTTATAATGAATTTTTTAAATTAAATAATACCCACCTAACTATTTCCAGTGCTTTGAACAAGGGAATGTAACTATAGTCAAACGTATGAGTAGGATGTGTGAGTATGAGAATGTGCGATATATGAAACAGTGTCAGAAGCGCTCTGGAATATTTATCCTTCATGTTGGCCCAAGCATGGAGGAAATCCTTCTTCTCCATGTTCTCAACGAACTGATTGTACTGTTTTGATAAAGTATAAGCGTCGAAGCATCCTTTCAAGTGTAAGAATACCGCATTGACTCTTTGGTCGAAGTAACCTTCGATTTCAAACTGCAATCATTGACACAGATACATTTTTATCAGTTGTATCATGGTAGATTGTATTACCACTAACCATTGCCTCGTTGCCAATGGTGGGATGCTCGTTGATGGCCGGCACGAGGATGGAGTTCACCATCTTGGACTTGTCCGACTTGGCTTTGTAGGTGCTCTTGCCGAAGATCGACACCACGACGACGTTCTCGTCCAGGAACGGCAGCAACGAGGCGTCGTACTCGTGCGGCACGATGAATCTCGGCGGCCTCGGCATCTCGCGATTGAAAGAGCACAGTTGAAAGAGAACACCGTCTCAACAAAAGCCTACGACGACGACGTCGACGACAGCAACAACAACAACAACAACGAAAAAGTCGATGAAACTCGAATGCAACGTAAACAACATAGTTAACTTGACTTCTGCTGATGATATTTCTACTGCTGGTGCCGCTGCTGCTGCCACTCAACGGAACACCGGCGCCGGCCTGCGACGCCACAGCTGATTCTGCCGAGTGCCAATTACAGCTATATAGCCTGGCGGCCGTCGTGCAGGCGCGCGCGCAAAAATCGAGCACCGTCGATCGCGCATGTACCTTCTCATAAAGATACAATTTGAAAGAGCAATGATAGATCATTTCACCGTAATGAAACTAGTTTTTTTTCGCCCTTTTCCGCGTACCGATTCGCAAAACTCGAGTACTCGAGTGTAATATTGTGCATTGTTATACCTGTTAATGCAATTGTTTGCTATCGCTAACACTATATAAATTTCCCGATCTTTCGATCTAGACAATTTTATTCTAGACAATTTAAACGGAAAATTTTGGAAAATCTGACCTCGCCCTGGGAAAGCTGAGGCAATTTTCCATCGAAATTATGAGTTACTTTTTTCTTCTAGGTGTATTTTGGTGATTTTACAGCGAGTTACAATTTTAACGATTCGATTAAACATTGCCGCGCTGTGCGGCACTTGGAGAGTTAACGTAAAAATCCACATATTTGAAATAGATGAATTCGCCGGATAAATTTTCTTATGCGTGAGATGTATAATAATATAATATGTGTGTGTTTGTAAACAATAATATACTCCCAGTTGTCGACTTTAAAAGTCACGACTGCTCGTAATGTATAGCTCACACCAGAATCGTAGTAACGTTTGCGGTGCGTGCCGATTATACCTTTATTTCGTAATAAAAATATTAACCTTCACTTCAAATAAACACAAAAAATGTCTTTTTGCATACCAAGACCGCAGCAGGAAGATAGCCGTAAAGCTTTACTCCTCATTTATCCCTATGGCTCGGAAAACTTTCTGGAGAGCATGAATGAACTGGAGAAAAATTTGAAGACCGTTACACGCGATATTAGAACACAAGGCGCCGGTATATATACCCGTGTGCCTAGTATCTTACTACTTGCGCGAACTGTCATCCGCAAACTGCGACATCTAGGGGTAGATCGCCACACCACAGACGGAGCTAAAGATTACCTACATGAAGAGGAAAAAAGTTTCATACCACTGGTGCAAGATCTGCGTAACATAATTTCGTTGAACAAAAAATTATTGGTGAAGAGGTAATATGAAAATGAATAAAGAGTCAGATAATGAGTACCCGATAATCGACCACGAAATTTTCCCGAAGATAAAGGTCCACGGTACACACGAACTGCCTACATAGTGATGCGGACAAGTTAGTATAATATGAAATAAAGGATAAATATGCAGTAATACTGACTCAATATTAAAAGTTAACCAGTCTTAACATTCAAATCAAACTTTATTTGCAGTAATCATTTGTAGCGATATGAGTAGACTCATTTGTATGGGACCATTCATATTTTAAGTCTCGGCTGATGCATGGATAGCGCACATCAAAATGCTCTCAATATATAGAGTTTTTATGTCTTCGAGGCTTTTTCCCTGCACTTGCACATATTTTTTTCTCAATAAAACTCATTTATTTTGAAACAATTATTTTATAGGAAGTGATAAGTAATCAAATCGAAGGTTATTATTTCAAAGGAAAAAAGTGGTTTATTATGGTTATTGGGCGTACAGCCGGTGTGGCGCGCGAAAAAACCACGTCTTCCCTTCTTTTTCTCGTTGTATTTAACTAAAATCAAAAAACGATCATAGCTTTTCCGATAGAGATTTTCCACCTCTTTCGATCGAGACTATTTAAAACCAAATTAGAAATGTACTTTTTAATATATTCGATTTTTAAGTTTTCCCGGAGATTTTCCCGGGGAAAGTGGAAAATTTTTTAAAATCTGGCCCCAACAACGAAATACTTTTTTCTTCTAGGTGCATTTTGGTACTTTTACAGTGAGTTAGAAATTGTGAGATTTTGCCTAATAAAGCCGCGCAGTCAACCCTTTCGCTTGACTTGATGTGAAATGGCTCACATTCATGTCAATTTTCATAATAATTCGTGACTCGAATAGATTGTATTAAATATTGTATTTAATTTATAACTAAAAATCATATGATATTAAATTATTGTCAGACCAAAAAAGATTAAAATTTTTTAATGATTTTCTTTTGAATAAAACGAATAAAATTATAATAAAAGAGTATTAAAATCTACGAAAATTAGTTTATTCAATGCTTATTTGCATGAGAATTACAAGGCAAATCTACATCATTAAATAACAGACAACATAACATTTTTTATTTCATATTTTATTTGCAACCTGTCAATTCATGTGGCAATGAACGAGAGGAGATGACGTTTATATACAAGGGTAGGAGGCAAAGAACGAACCAGTATCCATCTCTCATGATGTTGAGCTTTAACAAGTTCTTCTAAATTGTAATTTTATCGAAAGAAAAAACAAACTGAAAGAAGATCCCACTTCTACTTGAGTCATCGTTTTTTCAGTCATCATATGGCTGGTGGTTCAGCTGTAATTGGTTCCTAAAGGTGTGGGTCTCGTCAGAATTTGTCGAAAGCTCGAGCAACTGCGAAACAGCTAATGTACAGAGGTTTTCTTCTAATGATTTTTGCACTTGATAGGCGATTCGATTGGCTTGTTCAATCGTTGAGATGACTTGGCGATTGACTTGTTTTATCGTTGACTATTTCAATTTTCTGACAGCTATAAGATTCGACTGATTGATCAATAGGACGAAACGTTGTCACAGCAGTTTTTCTTGCCTTTCAGTTGAGGATCATTCTTGCTTCTATCTGCTGAGCTGAGGCACATGACACAGTCAAAGGCACGCATTGATGAGTATGGCTGATGAATCTTGGATCAATTGAATGTGATGTTATCACGGCTAGGATCTTTTTTAGTTCCGACGTACTAATTGATACTGATGACTTTGCACGGATTTGTTCGTAAGATACGAAAGTTAAAATTAAAATGCTACAAATATGCTTATCAAAGTCACTAACTTTGTCCTGAAACCGCCACAGAAATATGATACAAATCTTCGTTTTCCAAGTTATCCATGATCATTTCACAGGGGAGATGTGGCAGCCTGTAATTGATCAGCTCCATAAAAGGATCCATGGCCCAACGCCAGAAAAATCCTCCCGATATTTTTTCGCTCAGATGCGTGTCATAAGCCTTAAAATAAATTTCGGCAAATCTCCACAATTTAACAGCCTGCAAAAACTTGTAATAGTCCGCGTATGTGAGTAATTTTGCCGCCTCTTCGGGTCGCAACTGGATCAGGTCGTAGAGGGACAGGCTCGAATTTACCATTGTTTTTTTGGCTTCGGACGCGAACTCCTCGTCGTCGTACCAACATTTCGCGAGATTCATCGACTTCTCGAACAATCCGTACTTGGAGAATAATTTCATGATGAACAGAGCGTCGCTTCGGTCCAGTTCGTATCCTCTTGCCTCGAGACGTTCGACGACGGCCATTAGACCAGATGCTAGCATCGATTTATGTGCAATTCGCGTTTTTATATATTTAAAGCCTTCATCAAAATTACTCTCATTTGGAAATACGAAGCTGGACAGATCGGCGCCACGATCCAAGAGTACACCAACAGTATTCGGCATGAAATTCGCCACAGCTAATTGAAGCGGCGTCCGGCCCAACTTGTCCTTTGCATCGACCTGTATCACTTGATTTAACTCATCGTTGATATCGAAGAATATCTTGGTCAAGTCGTCATTGCTATATTTTTGGCAAATACTGTGCAAAGGGGTCAATCCGTCCTCGTTGGCCAAATTCGCATTGGCGCCTCGTTTCAGCAGAATCTCGGCCGTATTCGGGCGGCCCAAATGTAGAGCCAATTGCAGCGGTGTCCGGCCCTTCTTGTCCCAGACGTCGATCTGCACTTGCTGATTTAACTCGTCGCAGATCTCGAATAACATCTTGGCTAAGTAATCGCGGCGAACGTTGTTGACAATAATGTGCATAGAAGTCATTCCGTCATTGTTGGCTATATTAGGATCTGCGCCGCGTCTCAACAGAATCTCGGCTGTCGTTATGTCGGCCTGAAAGAGAGACGCTTGCAGCGGTGTCCGGCCAAACTTGTCCCTGACGTCAACCTGTATTTGCTGATTTAATTCGTCGTTGATATTGAAGAATGTTTCCGCTATGTCATCCCTTTCGTATCTCCAGCTTATAAAGTGCAAAGGCGTAAACCCCCATAAACTGGTTAGATTAGGATCGGCGCCTCTTCTCAGTAGTGATTTAGTCACATTCTTGTGCTTGCCTACGGCCCGATGTAGTGGTGTCAGGCCCCATTTGTCTCGGGTGTCGATTTTCACTGGCTGATTTAACTCGTCATTCATATTGAAGAACATCTCCATTAAGTCATAGGGGTCAGCTGACAATATCCCGCAAATGTAATGCAGAGGAGTCATTTCGTCATTGTTGGCCCAATTCAAATTGGCGCCGTTATTCATCAGTAATTCGGCAGTCCTCGTGGAGCCACGGTCCATCAGTGCCAAAAGCAGCGGCGAATGGCCTGTTTTTTTCCATAGGAAATTAGGATCTTGGCCGAGCTCGAGGAATTTTTTGACGATATCCAAAAAGTCATACGTACAGGCAACATGGAAATGTGTGTAGCCCGACTCGTCGATGTAATTAACGTCAAACCGGTCGTAAATTTGAAATAGGTCACTCATCGTGGTAATGTAAGTGTTGGGATATACATTGTCTATTCCAATAAAACGATGCAGTGCAGTGGTGCGACGAAAAATTGGCTTGCCGTATTTATCCAGGTCGGGCTCGTCTTTGTAGCCGCTGCGAGCCACGAACCCGATGATTCTTTTTCCTTGATCACGTTGTAAGTATGATATTATGTTCATCGCAGCCTGCGTGAGAAGCCAATCGATATCTTCGCGGCGGAAAAAATTGCCAAGATCTGGTAATTCACCCTGCCAATCTCCGATTAAAGTGTCGAGTTGATCGAGAAGTACGGGCAGTTCTTCTTCGATCTCCGAGTCGACTTTTCTTCGACAAATCTTCAAATTCCAGCTAAGAATTGCAAGTTTCACTTTACCCATCGTCTCACTCACTTTTCACGTAAACACAATCAAAATATACAATATTGAATAATTTTCACTTTTTATCGCTTGCTGGAGTCGATATGTCAATGCAATATTTTTTATTCTCTTCGCTGCGGCGTCGAAAAGTCTACTGACTGTATTCGCATACACTTCGATCTGAACATGTATAGGCGTCAGGGGAAGCTATATAGTAGCGAAGGATATTGTCTTATGTGTACATGAATGTGGCCACTAACATGTGTGGGAGGAAGAGAGACAGAAATACACCACCAGCTGCGGATACGTTTCGATTCAGGGGCTACTTTTCTTCATAGTTTGGATTTGATGGGTTGACTTTATCGGGTCCTATATTTATATAAGCTATGAGGAAGCAGATGGCTGGACCATATAGGCTCTGCACTGAATTTTTAGGGAAAAAAATCGTTTGCGTTACGTTATTTAGATATAACGATGTTTTCACTCGAATAACAACGACTTGAACGAAAAAAAAGGAGAGAATCAAGAGGTCTTTAAATTATTTTTTTGAACAATAGTTTTTGTTGTTCGGCACTACACAGAAGTTACAAAAGGGTTCAAACAGAAATACATGATATTAACTCATACATCAACGATTTTTAATGAACGACTTGCACTGATACGAACGACACATTGAGTATTTGCCAGCAATAGTCGATGTTGTGAAAAATGTTGATTCGAGTATTATTTTATTCAAGTCTTTTGAGGTATTACATATACCGATCGATACCAACACTGATCGATAAACGTATCTAAACTAAAAGTGAGAGCAGCCCCTAAATGGTAACATCTGTGTATCTAGTCCGTACGCTGAGGGGGTTTTCGTTATCGATTGAAGTCCATCAGAAGGAACAATGATTTTCGATGTATTACAGCCTGTTAAATCCAAATATCAAACTC
>CACVKI010145350.1:8501-19293 GCA_902732785.1 Trichogramma evanescens | reverse complement strand
GCTGAGATGTTCAGGATTTTCATTTTTCATTGTGTTCTTGAAGAGTAAATGATTAGTTTCAACTTCATTTTTTGGCCTGCAACACCTGTTGTGGAGTAGCCCATATACAAAAACTAATTTATGCATCTTATCGTGTATAGAGTACGTCTTTTGGGCAATGTATGGATTCATCGAGTACGATTCAAATCGTTGTTTGTTAGCTAAATAAACATTGAAAAAAAAATGTTCAATAAAAATTGATGTAAAAAGTGAATCGCGATAAGCAGGTGAACCTTTTTTATTACTTTTTTTTGACGATATATTTTTTTCAAATAAAATAAAAAATCTACACATACGGGCCCGCGCACGATCAATAGAGGTATCTGGGATGAAAAGGAATATCGAACTAATGAATTGAATGATGACGGACAGAAGACATTACAAAAAAAATTCAAGCGGGGAAAAAAGACTCTGAACTTTCACTTCCGGTGATCAAATGATTATCTAGAATCCAACGTGTGTGTGTGTGTGAAACAACCACTACAACTGCGCTTGACGCTCGTGCGCCTGTATGTTGCGTCCATCTTTAAGAACTCTGTCTCGCTCGCTCTCGCTTGAAATTCTGTAGACTCCGCCACGTGATTTTTCTTTTACTCTCTACTTTTCTACTTTACAGACCGCAGTGTACGTTACGAAGTTGCAGCGTACAGAACTCAGCTGCGAAGATCGCAGTAGCAAAGTGAATTTCGTGATAAAAGTGGAAAATTATTATTTTCATTTTATATATTAAAAGTGCATCTGAACCATGAGTGCACCAAACCATAATCGTGGTCCGTTTTTATACGTAACCGACGGAGAGCTCGACACGATAAACATGGAAAAGTTGAGGAGCTTACGAGAGAGCGTCAATTGGGAAATCGAGGAGGAGCGCAGCCAACTGCTCGATAAACTTTATCCGTTGATACGCGAGCAGAGACCATTGCCGAACCTGCGGAAAATTTTCCGAGCCCGAGAGATCAATTGGCTGCTCGCGGAGGATCTACGGAAGAATAAAGAATCGGCCGGATTCGCCATCGTTCTGTCGTTTGGAGGCTACAGAGACGAGCCCGACTTGGACGAGGCTACGGGCAGGCCGCTGCTGAACGGGATCACACCGGTACACGTCGCCGTCAGACTGGGTCTGTTAGAGCAGCTCGATTTTTTCATCTTTCGCATGTACTCGGTCCGTAGCAATTACGTGGACGAGCACGGCTGGAGTCACTTTCACGTGGCGTGCCGGTGGCCCTCGGCCCACCGCGTCGAGGAATTCCTCGAGTCCGGCCAGGATCCGAACGAGCCGGTGCCGGCGACGGGAGACACGCCACTGCATCTGAGCATCCAGGCGGGCTGCTTCAACGAGATGATAGTCCGAGCGCTGCTGAGGGCCGGCGCCGATCCGAATTTGGCCAACAAAGAAGGACTGACGCCTCTGCACTGCCTGTGCAGATCGAAGAAATTTGACAAGGACAACTGGGCGCCGACATTTTTCGAGCTCTGCGACGAGCTGAATCGGCCGGTACAGGTCGATGTCCGAGACAACGAGGGCTGGACACCGCTGCGATACGCCGTGGCGAGTCTTCTGCCGGACTCCGTGGATGCTCTTCTGAATCGCGGCGCCGACGTGTCCGGCTTCGTTTTCCCGACCGAGTTTCACCCCGGCGTGAATCATGACCCGCAGCCACAAATCACTCCTCTCGAATACAAAGACTTGTACCGAGCCGCCGGCGTCCTGGCCATCGTCGAGCGCCTGGAGATCGCGGGATACGAACTGAGCCGAGCCGACGCCATGACCGTCATGAGATTTTTCCACGATTACGGATTGTTCGACAGGTCATATGATAATGAAAGACATTGGTACAGCGACGAGGAAGGGGCCGAGGAAGAGCAGAAGATCGCGGTGAGAGACGATAACGATCTGAGCCAGCTGTCGCTGTACGACCTGACCTGCTTGAGTCCCGGGAAGGCGGCAAAACTACTCACATACAAGGACTACTTCGATTTGGCTGTCTCGGGACGACTACTGGTTCTCCGTACCATTCCGAACAGGTCTTCAGGATACATGATGATCACCATACCACATGATTATGTCAGGACCTGCTC
This sequence comes from Trichogramma evanescens, assembly GCA_902732785.1. Taxonomy (NCBI): domain Eukaryota; kingdom Metazoa; phylum Arthropoda; class Insecta; order Hymenoptera; family Trichogrammatidae; genus Trichogramma; species Trichogramma evanescens. The sequence goes on along the minus strand of CACVKI010145350.1, from coordinate 17,175 downwards.
TGTGCACCTGGCCGAGAAGATGTCGAGAGGATTCTTCGAGTCTTGGGCATTGGAACCTTTCATGCAGTTGATTCACAACCGGCTGCCGATTCTCTGCTGCGAAATGATCCTCGGGAATGCGAGGAACGCAGATCTGTACAATATTTGCTTGGCGGCAAATTTGTGATCGAGGACAGCGAAAATAATGCATATGGTACCACGTATAAGATGTAATAAAGATAACGAAAGCTTTGTTGCGAATCTAATAAAAATATCATTAATTAACCAAGTTTTTATTGTATTTACTCTTTTGTTTCCAATCACATAAATAATTCTTTTTTATTTAATGTTGCATATTTTCCTTGTTACTTAAATGAGCGAACGAATTGTAACGGGGAATGCCTTGCAGAAGAGCCGGCTAGCTCGTGAAACCCGCGTCGCACAATACAATTCGTCGATACCTTGATTTGACGAGCTCCGGTGATGACCGCGCGTATGCTCGACGAGCCGTCGCTCGTCGAGTAATCGCGTTGCTGAAATGGGTCGAAATAGGCAACACGAAATAAATAATCAGTCGCGAATTAATAAAATGAAATAAAGCGATTTATTCGCATGAAAACATTAATAATTGGTAATTTGATAAAACTAGGGCCGCACGCACGCTCGCAACAATTACCACTGACATTCGGTCTTACTCGTTGCTGACAACGTCGTCTGCAGGATCCACTCGCACAGGGTCGTCGGTCGATGTGGATCTGCCTTGGTTCGCTCGCACGCAAGTTCACAATTTCACTTTGACGCTCAGACACGAAGTGAGGGTTCGCGCTCACGACTTAACGCGCGAATTATAATTCCGCGTTACAGAATATAAAAAATACTTTCTGAATCATAGTATGAATTTAATATATGAAATAAAATTTACGAACAGTTTTGATCTATTAACAATCTCGCGGCTCTTGTACACGTCAAGTGCCTTTTTCTTCGAGACTATCGCATATATGTAGAATAAATTTTGGAAATTAATTCTCGTAGTTAATGCAAGGGTATTTTCGTGGCTTTATAATATACCAAAATTAATGTTGGCATTTTATTAATGAAGACCGTAACTTTTCTATATTATCGAACGTACCGTAGTCAAATTCAATTAATTAATTATATAGCTCTTTGTAGAGATGCTCAACGTTAAACGACAGTTCAACCGTTTCGAAAAAATGTAGAGCAATTTTCGACTCTACTTAAAATTGATAACGAGCGTCTGCCGCTATATGGCGAGTATCTTTAAAGCTGTAAACTCGCAATTGGCGGAGCAAATACAATTGCATAAGTAAGCGGGTTTGACTTTTTAAACTATTCTCTCGGCAGAAATGTGTCTCTAAATTCTATATAATGCGAGAAAGAATAGACAGTTTGGCAGTATCGAGCACGCGTCTGTATGTACGACGATCAGTGTCGACCATCGAATCTCTGACTCTTTTTTTTTCCAAAGCACGAGTGACTTTTTTCATCTAATTGAATTCAATAAATTGATTATCGAGCACAGCTCAAGCTCAATGATTAAAGCTCGAAAATAGCAGTTACCCATCGTTTGCAGCCAAAACGACATACTACGAGCACGGATCATTCCGATCGAAGCACACATCCCAATTATTCACAACGATGATACAATATAATATATATTACGAGCTAAACGCAGTGGTGGCGGCACCACCCCCTTTTGCGCCATGTTCGCCGATTGACTTGCTTGCTTGCTTTGCCCCGCGCGCGCGGGTGGGGCGTAGCACAGACGCTCGGGCCACGCTCGAGGATAACACAATTTAATAATACTCACGCCCACTTGCTGCTGCTGCTGCTGCTGGGGCTATTTTCATTGTCGCGCGCAAGAATGCTGCTTAATACCGGACTATATATAGATTGTATCAGCTATATCCCCGCGCGTTTTTAAGCTGTTATCCTCGTTCCTCTTTCCGGATGAATGAACGCGCATAATATACATCGCAATTGTGTATTACAGGGATAACGCATGTGTATATATGCCTCTCTCGCGCACGAACGTGTATTCAGGGGCAAAAAGCTCGCGTCGTTTGATATACATACGTATATAAAGCTTGCATTAGCGAGCGCAATGCCGATGAAGCTCGACTCGACTCGACTCGACTCTCGCCACCCCCCGTCAAGCTCCGAGAGCTGCTGAAACAATGGCCGCGGCTATTGTTTGCCCTTCGCGCACAGCATACACACACACATACACAGTCCGGAGTTTATATACGTGTGCTGCTGCTGCTGCTGCTGCTGCACAGTCGAAAAACTTCCTGGCCCGGCCCGCTGCCTGGGCTATAATGCTCATCTACACAATATGATACTCTTTAGCTGGCCTCGAGATAGCGGCTCTTGGGCTTTTGGCTGGAAATTATTATCATCATTATTTTCTCTTTTCTCATTCTCTCTCTCTCTTTAGAGCGCAAGCCGAAAGCAGAAAGGGAAAGAAAGAATATTAAAAAATTGTGTCGATTGCGCCTGACGTAATATCAGACGAGGCTGCTCCGTCTCTCTCTCTCTGTTCGCGAGGAGGAGGAAAGTTACAGTGGGAGAGACTGCAAAAAAGGAATGGAAAACAGAGAGAGAGAGAGAGAGAGATCAGGGCGCTCTCTCTATCTCGTCCATTAGCGGCGCAGCTAATTTTCGACAAAGCTCGGGCGGAGAGAGCCTCGCTCTCGTCCCATCGTCTTTTTCCCTCTGTCTCTCTCTCTTATACTGTGAGAGAATACCTCGACAATATCAGTCGCGAGTCTGCAGCTTTATAGCAGCAGCAACGAGTTCGCGGTCGCGCGCCGATTCTAAAGATTCGCCTGCGGTCCAGTCCTAGTTAGTATAGGCCGATAATTTCGAATTCGACTCTTCCCGATTGGATACAACTATACGCTTCGGAGTTCGGGACATGAAATGAAATAAATAAATGCGGAAGTAAGGAGCGCGACAATTTCTTCTTCCCGAGTATAGAAAGAGTGCCTAGAGCTGCTGATGCTATGAAAAAAAAAAAAAAATAATAATAATGTTCTACTCGACGCGCGCGCGCGCGGAGACTCAATCTATTAAGTGATTCGACTTGGCGAAAAGCCCACCACCCCCACCCACCCACACACAGACATACACAGCTGAATTCGGTATATATATATTCAGTGATGAACTTGCCTCGCTCACACACACAGAGTAAGAAAAAACAATAATCATGGTAACAAAAAAAAAGATAATAAAAAAATGAAAAGGAGCGAGAGCGAGCTAGGCAGCAGTGGAGGAACTGTCGGGATGTTGCTTGCGCGCGCGAGGGGGGCAAGCCGAGCCGAGTTGAGAGAGAGAAAGCGAGATAGAGAAAATACAATGAATGCATAAAAGAAGAAAACTCGAATAATAATAACGAATCTCGCCGAGTCGTTTCACTCGAGAAAATGAATTCGCCTCTCCTATATATATATCATCATCTAGTTGTAGTACTACAGCGGCGCGGCAGAAGCAGATATACATCATTCTCCACCCCGCACTGTATCCTTTTTTTTTTTTTTTTTATTCACTTTTTTTGGTGCGAGCGCTATGTACTCATATACACAATAAGAATATGGAATCTACGGGCGGCGGCGGCGTGCCGAGCTTATATTATCTTCGTGTATTTTCGCCGCGCAGCGAATTACAAAGATTCGCGGAGAACTTGCGCGCGGGGGTGGCTGCACTCGCTGCTGCTCCGGGCCAAAAAAAAAAGCTCGCGCCGAGTCGACGATCCTCGGCAGCCGTGTGTGTGTGTGTGTGTGTGTGTGTGTGTGTGTGTTACACAAAAATAATTACACAGCCAAAGTTCGTATAATATCGAAGAATCGATGCTATATTATACACGTCGCCCGCCGTATGTGCACTGCAAACAACAACAACAACAACAACAACAACAACAACAACGAAAAAAAAGGAGAGAAATAGGAAAATAATATGAAAAAAGTAGCAGCAGCAGCCGCGCGCGCCGCAACACAAAGCGCTAATAAAGAAAGTGCATATAATAGAGAACATAGACTCTCTCTCTGCTGCTGCTGCTGCTGCTGAGCGGCGTATACTCGGGGTATTTTTCATTTTTTTTTTCCTCTCTATCTCTCAGGTTAAACTCGTGTAGCACATAGCATAGAGCGAGATAGAGAGAGAGAGAGAAGAGAGAGAGAAATATATATGTTATAAGCTATGCCGCAGCTCCAAACGGTAATAACTAACAATAATGATAATAATAATAATAATAACAATTTCTCATCTCGTCGGCGGTGGTGCGGGGGGATCGAGAGGATACACATATATAGCGTGTGATTCGAAACAATGAATGACGAAACTTCATCAGTAGCGGGTTGTTACCGCTTCTCTCTCGCTCGCTCGTTCTCTCGCAACACACAACGCGTGTATATATACATTCTGGGGCGCGCAGCAGCAGCAGCACAAAGCTCACGTTTCGTCGGGGATGAGAATCGTTATTATTTCCATCTCAATTAATATTTTAATCAAGCTTCCCTCCCCCTTCCCTCTTGCTTCGCTCTCTCTCTCTCTCTTTTCCTTATCATCGCGTGTATATCTCGTCTATCCTATATACAAACTCGCTCGACGTGCGCCTCTCTTCTCAGCAGCAGGCACCTATATACCTATATATAATATATTCTCTGCGCCTCGGTTTGTTTCTTTTATTTATCGTACGCCCGCCTGAACAGTTAATTATCATCGTTATTATTATTGTTAAAATCATAATTAACGCGTCCGCGTCTCGCATTTTTGGGGAGGCAGCTACCAAAAGATCACCCGACGAGTTTCCGTCACTTTTGCACCGCCAGCTTCAACAAGAGGAGAGCAGATCGCAATAACAGGTGTGTGTGCACACTCAAAAACAATCCATCGAGCCGTATAAAGTCGACTAATGTTCGCCTGCACTTGGTTTTCTCTCTCTCTCTCTCTCTCTCTCGTCGAGTACGCGCGGCAAGTGCCTCTTGAATTCTCAAGCAGCTCGTTGTTGTTGTTGTTGTTTCTGCTGCTCTCGACGACGCGTTCTCTTTTTAAAAGGGCTATATGGCACGAATGGAATACATATAAAAGCAGATCGCACGTATAAAATTTAAATAGATCGTCCAATCGCGTATATATAATCATTATACACGATGATGATGATGATGATGACAAATTTGAATAGAGAGACAGATCAATTGAGAAAGAGAACAAGGAGGAGCAGCAGCTGGTTCATCGTCGCATTCGTATACAGCGTCCCGCGTGCGGGAGATAAACGGCGGGCCTGTTAAAGACATCAACTATTACACAGCGCATCGATCGGGGTACGAGCGAAACTATAAGCGCAGAGAGTACATAGATAAGAGTTAAAACGATGGAACTGATAAAGGCCCGTGTGTAGCCTCGGTCGCGCCACTCGACAGTATACAGAATATTATATACGAATAAAATAGAAATAAGAGAAAGAGTATGGAACATTTGGGGGCGAACAAAGGATTCGTTCAAGACACGCACGCATCAACACGCCCTTGAAAAATTCAATCAAACGCGCAGCAGCCCCCCATAGCTCTCTCGAGTGTGTGCAGCGTCTATGTACATATACGATCGAACGAGTTTATAATACTATACGTAAGTAAGGAGAGAGCAGAGAAAACAATGATCGGCGCGTGTGTGGTTGCACCGGCTATTATGTAATCTCCTTTTGGCTGCATTGCCTGCGCAAAGTCACGAGGCCTCTAACGTGTGTCGTATTATAAAAAAAAGTATAATACAATGGACACAGATCGAGTCGAGGGTATATAGTACATGTGATTTCTAATCTCCGATACACGTACCCATGGCTGACAATGTTTTCATGCATATAAAGAGTAGCATCGCGTAATACGTAATAGTACGTACGTATAATACTCGACATAGTAGGCGTTTAATCTGGCAAAGTGACGCGCGTGTTTGGGCCGGGGCGCGCGCAGCGGGCAGCTATACACACGACGTTGATATATACTTTATGTATACGCGAGGACAATCATCCGCTCGTTAAGTAAGTAAACCAATCAACGTTCGTGTATTCGCAATAATTTCGTGTATTCGCAATAACATGTATGTATATAGCAGCAAGCAGCTGACATATGCGCACCGACATTGTATTACTGGCATGCATTGCGCTGCGCAAAGGGTGGGTGCAGTATATATAGAAGATCGCCGAGACGTAAGGGCATAACATGCGTGTGGCAGGTCGATCTATATAATCAAGCTGCAGCTCCGGACTTACGGGATGGATTCCTTTCGATCTCTCTCGACTCGGCTCAATCTGTTTTGGAGCGCGTCGTTGAAGGCTTGAGTCCGCGCGCCCGCCCTAAACGTTGCAGTTGAACGACACCTCGCGGTCCCAACAAAATTTCATCGATTACAATTTATCTATCTCGTATAAACGTATTGATAAAAGTCAGTTTCAAGAAATAAACGAGTGCAGCAGCACAACTACGTGATCGCGCGTGTGCATTGCGGATCGATGCCCGCGTTATATATATACGGTAATAACGCACGTATATAATATTATGCGTGAGTGGATTTGAGAAAAGAATAAAAAAAGGTCGCGAAAACAATGCAGTAGTACGTCAAAAGCGAAATGTGTGCGCGCGCGCGCGCGTGCGTGGCTCGAATATAATCGACTCAGTGCATTCGGTCGCAATTTCGGCCCCCGATCACGTACACGTCCGCGTATATTATACCACACTCCGCTGAATGAACCCACATTTCTCTCTCTCTCTCTCTTTCCATGATTTAGTTTCCACGATTAATTTGCATCTGTGTGTTAGCCGCTGCTACTGCCAGAGGCCTTATAATACGTCACAAAAGCCGATGACCCAGTGCACCGGGTCGCAGTGCACCAAGTTCGGTATACGTATTTAGTTTTAACATACGTAAAATCAGAGAAAGAGAGAGGAGGCAAATGTGCAGTCGAGTCGTATACATATACAGCCTTCGGGATCGGGACGCGCGTAATTACGCATAAATCCCGAAAATAACATCCCACATTTCCAATTGCTTTGCTTGATAATAGGCCGTCGCCTCTCTCTCTCTCTCTCTCTCTCTCTCTGACCCTCGTTTGCTTAATGAATTTGTTTTATTTCGCTGGCGCGTTGAATAGGCAACGATTTTGCGATCGCGTGTTTAATTTTCGACCCAAAAGGTTCCGATGCTCTTATACACACACACACACACACACACACATACATACGACGAGTCTGCAACTATTGTGTAATGCGTGTGTATGCGAGTCCGGTCTGCATAGCAGCAGCAGTTGATTAATCTCGTTCGAATGAGAGCAGCGTAGTACGCCCACGCGCGAAGCATTATATACATATCGAGGCATTGCAATCGAGTCTTTCGCGACTAGAGCGAAGAAAAAAAACACGTATTACTTTTTACGCACTTTTTTTTATAATTTTTCGGCTCTGCTTGAGAAAAGTAGCGAGTTTATATTATTATTTCGACTCGAGTCAAGAGTAACTCGACCAAATTGTCTTTGGAAATTTTTCTGTTACAATTGCGTTTGTAAAATTATTATGAAATACGTGCATGAAGCACGTAAACTCGCTACTCTCGGACAAAAACAACTCTTGGATTAGTTATGCTTTTCGGGTACTAGTTGCATAGATATTTTTCAAGTTTTAAAATTAAATGCATTTTTAATTTATGATTCAAAAATGACAATTTAACCTTTTGAAAACCCAGTTTTCGACTAATTCATGTACAATATGATAATAATACTTCAAGTCTTTATCGCTAGATGGCGAGTATCATTATTTACAAAATCTGCAAGTGGCAAAGTATATACAAAGTATATATTGCATGAGTCCAGAACGTTTTGTATAATCGTTATTTAGTATATATTGTAGCAATTCTTTAAATAAAACGCATTTTTGGAGGTAGAATCACGGCAAATTTTTTTTTCAACCTACGCGGATATGGACCCCCGGGAAATTTTTTTGGGGGTCCTAGGAACATGTAACAACGTAGGAACCATTGAAATTTCAATAGTGTTTATTTTTATAGCTACTGTTGTGATTTGAGGACGAAAAATCATGTTTTCTCGTAAATACTGTGTTTGATTGGACAATTTTTCAGCTTTTCGATGGTGGTATCAGATTTTCCGATACGTCACACATTCACCGAGAAAATTTCCATGAAACACGGAGAGCTAAATATCTCGAAAAACTCAGTACGGAAAAAGTGAACTTTAAGGTTTATTTTGGATTTTTCCATGTGAAAATTGAATATTTCGGAAAATCTGACTGCACCATCGGAAAGCTGAAGAAATTTCCTATCGAAATCATATCTTCATTTATTTTTTAGCTAATTGATATGTTATACGAGTAAGTTTCGAGACGCGTAATGCTGAGAATCGCGATACCGCGCTAAAAACGACTCGAGATCAGAAAACAGTGAACAGAGTAATACAAATTTGCTTGAATAACATTTCAATTCGACTGAAAAAATAAATTAAAATATGATTTCGATAGGAAATTTCTTCAGCTTTCCCATGGTGCAGTCAGAATGGTGCAATTGAAATATTCAATTTTCATATGGAAAAATCCAAAATAAACCTTAAAGTTCACTTTTTCCGTACTGAGTTTTTCGAGATATTTAGCTCTCCGTGTTTCATGGAAATTTTCTCGGT